>PVJS01027155.1:0-13512 GCA_004027185.1 Glis glis | reverse complement strand
TTTATTTTGAAGCAGGGTCTCACTAAGTAGCTAAGGCTGGCCACAAACCTGCGATCCTCCTTTCTCAGCCTCCCAAGTATTGGGATTACAAGCGTGTGCCACCACAACTGTCTCCGTTTGTAAATCTTAATATGCACTGTCCTGTTCAGTGCCCCAGAGTTTAAGAAACCTGTCATGAGAGACAGTATCGGTCTCCATAAGCCTCCCATAGCTTAATTTTACAGTCCATGGAGCAAGACAGCAGTAAGTGGCTAGAGAGAGGAAATACTCTGACTGCACCGGCACCCTTTGCGTGTCCAGACCACGTGTGAATTGTTTAGGGGGAAGATAACACTTTTCTTTTTTTTTTTTTCTGCGGTACCGGGGATTGAACTCAGGGGCGTTCTACCTCTGTGCTACACCCCCAGCCCTATTTTTTATACTTTATTTTGAAACCGGGTCTCACCAAGTTGCGGAGGGCCTCACTAAGCTCACTAAGGAGAGAGAGAGAGAGAGAGAGAGAGAGAGAGAGAGAGAGAGCTGAGGCTGGCCGCGAACCCGGATCCTCCGGTCTCCGCCTCCCAAAGTACTGGGCTTACAAACATGCGCCACCACGCCCGGCAAGATAACACTTTTCAGGAGGCACAGATGACCTTAGATTAGCACCAACATCCTGAGGGACGTGAGGCTAGGATCTCCCTCGGTAGCCACACATTTCTTTGACATGTAAGATTGTCCTCTTCTCCCCGGGTTTCTCTTCTTCCTGTTTCCTTTCTTTTGCCTCTTGGCTGTGATTTTATCCAATTCCTCCTGTTCTTCTGAAGGTTTGGCCACATCTTTTTCACCCACATGTTTTGCCATGGTCCCAAGAAACCATCAATATTAGATACATCCTTTTCTTTGAACTTTTTCCTCTTTTCTGTTTTCTTCTGGCCAGTCTCAAATACAGTTAAACCTTGATTTTTTATCAGCTTCTTCTACAGAACCTATATACTTTGCAGATACTTGATGATTATCTAATGAAGGGTCCATTGCATAACCGTATATGGCAAAAGTTCTTTGCTGTTCAAACAAAATCATTGATATGAACCAGTTCAGCATATCCAGAAAGCATATTTCTAGGAGCAGCCATTGGCTGTGTTCTAAAGGGATTTTTTGGTGGTCCAAATTCAGAAGCAAACGTGGTCTCAGAGGTAGGATTATATTGAACTTTCTTGACAACAGGGTCAAGGTGAACTCCAGTCTCCAAATCTTCCTTACCTGCCACCTCTAGAGCCAAGTCTACCACCACTGCCAGGGAGGGCTTGGCCAGACGCGATTTCCTCAAGTGTATGAGGGAGTCGGAGCTGACAGCCCTCACTGTCCCAGTCCAATTAGGACCCTGAACCCAACCATAGCAAGCGACCTGAATTTATAACTTTCAGGATGTAATTAGTTGGATTAAGTTTACGAGTTGCAAAATACCTTGAGGGATGGAGGTTCTACAGAGACCCTGTCTCAAATAAAAAATAAAAAGGGCTGGGAATGTGTTGGGGTCTCCACCCAGTGCCATGAAAGGGCCTGGTGGACTAGCAGAAGCCTGCTCTAGAGTACCGGGCCTCTTCCACGTGACAATGACTCAGCATATCAATGGCAAAGATGGCGCTGGCGGACCCCTCAGAGGGAGGTCCCGCAGATAGCCCCACCTAACCTCAGGAGGGCTATGATAGGCAGTTACCTCCTTCCGTGCTCACAGACAACAGGTGCCTCCACCTATGATAGGTTACAGGGGGGCGTAATGACCCGACCCTCACGTGCCATTGGGCCACACCCTACTGCTTGGGAGTTTCCTTTATGCCCTTTACTTTAAAAGAGGCGATTGGCTTTCTAATAAACGAGATCGTGCTCGACGTGTCTCCCGGCCCGTGGTGTGGTTATTCGGGCCGTCAGCGTTTACTTTCCCTGTCAGTTTCGTGCCACTCTCAGGCGGGACCCGAGAGGAATGTAGCTCAGTGGTAGAGTGCTGGCCTAGCATGTATGAAGCTCCAGGTTCAATCCCTAGTGCCACAAAAGAAAAAGGAGGAAAAAAGAAAACCAGATGGCATTTTGTTCAAGATTTGAGGGCAATTAACAACACTGTCATACCCTGTACCCAGTAGTGCCCAACCCTTCTACATACCCTCTCGTCCACCATCCCAAAAGACAACAAGGCACTAACTGCTGTTGACTATGAAGTGCCCTTTTCAGCACTCTTGTGAGCTCGGCCAATTCCTCTTGCTATTGCAGTATGTGGAAGATCCTCTCCTTTATTTACCTCTCCAGAGAACAGCCTCCACCTGTTGTTGTTGTTGTTGTTGTTGTTGTTGTTGTTGTTGTGTGCATGCACACGTGCATGTGTTGCTGAGGATTGAACCCAGGGGCATTCTACCTCCAAGCTACACTCCCAGTCCTATTTTTTTTTTTTTTATTTACTGAAATAGGGTCAGCCGGGCGTGGTGGCGCACGCTTGTAATCCCAGTACTTGGGAAGCTGAGACCAGAGGATCCAGGTTCGCGACCAGCCTCAGCTACTTAGTGAGGCCCTCCGCAACTTAGAGAGACCCTGTTTCAAAATAAAGAATAAAACATAGGGCCAGGGGTGTAGCTCGGACATAGAATGCCCCTAGGTTCAATCCCCAGTATCGCAAAAAAAAAGAAAAGAAAAGAAATAGGGTCTTGCTAAGTTGCTCAGGCTGGCTTCAAACCTGCGATCCTCCTGTCTCAGCCTCCCAAGTACTGGGATTACAGGCGTGCACCACCATACTTGGCTAACCTCCACCTGTTAAGATAGCATTAAAGGGACACAAGTTCTCCCAAGATAGACTTCAGTTTTTCCGGACTCAAGCCAAATATGTAGGACATCTATTATCTCCAACATGGTTATTAATTAATCCAGAGAGAATGAAAGAGGGCACGTTAGTTTTCCCAGCCCCCAAAGCAAAGAAACAATTCTGTGTGTTTTTCAGACTAGCTGGATACTGCAAAAACTGTATTCCTAACTGTTCCTTAATGACTCAACCACTGTATTCCCTTTTCTTTTTTCTTTTTTTTTTTTTTTTTTTTTTGCGGTACCGGGGATTGAACCCAGGGGTGTTCTACCTCCGCGCTATACCCCCGGCCCTATTTTTTATACTTTATTTTGAAACCGGGTCTCACGAAGTTGCGGAGGGCCTCACTAAGTAGCTGAGGCTGGCCGCGAACCCGGATCCTCCGGTCTCAGCCTCCCAAGTACTGGGATTACAAGCGTGCACCACGACAGCCGGCTATATTCCCTTTTCAAAATGGGACAACTTGACTCCCTTGGATGGACTCCAGGAGACCACTCTGCAGTATCAAAAAAAAAAAACTTGTTAACCCCCCAGCAGTAGGGCACCCCAACTATAAGTTGCACTTGTCCCTATTTGTACACAAAGAAAAGGGAAATGTCTGGGGGTTCCAACCCAAAAGTACAGAGATCAAAACAGCCCAATAAGAGGCAGACATGGTGGCACACACCTATAATCCCAGTACTCGGGAGGCTGAGACAGGAGGATTGAAGGTTCGAGGCCAGCCTCAGCAACTTAGTGAGACCCCATTTCAAAATAAAAAAAAAATATATGCCAGGCGTGGTGGTGCACGCTTGTAATCCCAGTACTTGGGAGGCTGAGACCGGAGGATCGCAGGTTCTCAGCCAGCCTCAGCTACTTAGTGAGGTCCTCTGCAACTTAGTAAGACCCTGTTTCAAAATAAAGAATAAAAAATAGGGCTGGGAGTGTAGCTCGGAGGTAGAATGCCCCTGGGTTCGATCTCCAGTACCACAAAAAAAATTAATTAATTAATATAAAATAAAATAGGCCAGGCATGGTGGTGCATGCTTGTAATCCCAGTTCTTGGGAGGCTGAGACAAGAGGATTGCAGGTTCACAGCCAGCCTCAGCAACTTAGTGAGGTCCTCTGCACTTAGTGAGACCCTGTTTCAAAATAAAAGGGTATAGCTTGGAGGTAGAGTGCCCCTGGGTTCCATCCCCAGTACCACAAATAAAATAAAATAGGGTGTGGGGGGTATAACTCAGAGGTAGAATGACCCTGGGTTTAGTCTTCAGTTACACACACAAAAAAAAAAATCCAATAGGAATAGGAAACTATAATCAACAATTGGATGCTCAATTGAATACTATTACTAGACATCTGTCGCTATGCATGAGAGCTATTTTAGTCACTGTCGGTCTCCTTAAAACCACTCAAGAGATTGTGATGGGGTCCCCCTTATCCACTTTTGTTCCCCCATCAATAGAAGCCCTCCTCAACTCACATCAAATCCAGCACTTTTCTGTCAGTCAGCTGCCTCCTAAGAAATCCTCTTATCATTTTCTAATGTTGCCATCTCTCCTGTTGACAGCCTCAACCCTGCAACTCTCTTACCTTGCCTCCTGAAGAGCCTCCACACGATTTACAAGTGATACCTACAGAGAATGCTGAGATAATCTGGTTCACTCATGGTTTGGGTCTTAAGAATGGCTCAGGAGTCTATCAAGCAGGATGTGCCACTGTCCCTTTGACAGAAATAATAGAAAGGAGCCCTCCCCGAGAAGCTAAATCAGCTCAACAGGCCAGATGGATTGCTTTCACGAGGGTATGTGTTCTAGTCAGCTTTTCCGTCGTTGTGACCAAAATCCCTGACAAGCACAACTTAGAGGAGGAAACATTTATTTGGCTCACGGTTGGCCGACTCCAAGGTAGAAATCGCAGTAGCAGAGCGCATGGCGGAGAAAAGCCACTCCAGTCATGATGGCTGGATGCAGAGAGAAGGCGAGGAGGGCACCCACTGAATAATAGTCTCCAAACCTCCATCCCCAGCAACCCACGCTCCCCAGCCATGACCGCCTCTGACCTCGCTGCACTGGGGACATGCTTTCAACATGTGAGTTTCTTGGGAGACACTCCAAACCAAATCCAAAATTGCATGTCAGTTAGCAAAAAGCAAACCTGCTGACATCGACACAAACAGCAGATATGCTTTTGGTGTGGCTCAAGGTTTTGGAATATTCAGGAAACAGCAAGGCTTTTTAACCTCCTGTGGTCAACCTATTAAAAACAGCTCACAAGTTTTAAACCATTTAGGAGCCATGCAGTAGCCGAAAACTCTGGCCACTATAAAAATTCCTAGACATTCTAAATCAGACACACCAGAAAACACAGGTAATTATTTTAAATACTTTAAAATATTCTGCTAAAAGTGTGGCCCCAAGGGGTCCATATCGTGTGTGTGTGTGTGTGTGTGTGTGTATGTTTTACTGGGAATTTTTTTTTTTTTTTTGCGGTACCGGGGATTGAACCCAGGGGCTTTCTACCTCCAAGCTACACCCCCGGCCCTATTTTTTATACTTTATTTTGAAACCAGGTCTCACAAAGTTGCGGAGGCCTCACTAAGTAGCTGAGGCTGGCTGTGAACCCAGATCCTCCGGTCTCAGCCTCCCAAGTACTGGGATTACAAGCGTGCACCACCACACCCGGCTTTTTACTGGGAATTTAACTCAGGGGCATTCTACCTCTAAGCTAAACCCCCAGCCCCTTTTTTTATGTTTTTGTTTTGACACAGGGTCTCGCTAGGTTGCTGAGAGTCTTGCTACACTGCTGAGGCTGTCCTCGAACCTGGGATTCTACTGTTTCAGCCTCCCAAGTACTGGGATTATCGTCATGTGCCACCACACATGGCTCTTAAACAACCTTTTTTCAATACATACATGATCTGTTTCATTGAACCCAGATAGAATGATTGCTTGGAGAAAACAGTATTACTAGAAACTGTCCCCAGGAGTTGCTCAGAAGGTATATATATATATATATATATATATATTTGTGTGTGTGTGTGTGTGTGTGTGTGTGTGTGTGTGGTACTGGGCATTGAACACAGGGGCGTTCTACCTCCGTGCTACACCCCCAGCCCTATTTTTTTTATGCTTTATTTTTGAAACCGGGTCTCACGAAGTTGCGGAGGGCCTCACTAGGTAGAGAGAGAGAGAGAGCTGAGGTTGGCCACGAACCCAGATCCTCCAGTCTCCGCCTCCCAAAGTACTGGGATTACAAGCGTGCGCCACCACGCCCGGCTCAGAAGTTACATTTAAAATGCCAAATCTCGTGCTCACTTCAGCCGCACATATACTAAAATTGGAACAATACAGAGAAGATTAGCATGGCCCCTGCACAAGGATGACACGCAAATTCGTGAAGCGTTCCGTATTTTTGTTCTTCCAAACCCCACTGGTCAGACCTGCTCATGTCTCAGCATTTCTCCAGAACCGCCCTACCCCAGGATCGTGTGGAACACAGCACACTCACCTGTCACCAAGCCGCCATTCTGGTTCCAAGGCTGCATCTCCCCAGTGGACTGGTGAGAGGGTTGTCAGTGTTTTGCTCCTGGGCCTGATGCCAACTGCATATTTGAATCCTTGCTCTGCGGCGGACTACTCCCTGGCTGCAGCCCTCACTCTCCACAGTCACTGGGGCCTTGGACAAATTGTCACTGACTACGTCCATGGGGACGCATCGCAGAAGGCTGCCAAGGCGGGCCTTTTGGCACTCTCAGCTTTAACCTTTGCTGGGTTTTGCTATTTCAACTATCATGATGTGGGTATCTGCAGAGCCGTTGCCATGCTGTGGAAGCTCTGACCTTTTTTTTTTTTTTTTTTTTGCGGTACCGGGGATTGAACCCAGGGGCGTTCTACCTCCACGCTACGCCCCCAGCCCTATTTTTTATACTTTATTTTGAAACTGGGTCTCACGAAGTTGCAGAGGGCCTCACTAGGTAGAGAGAGAGAGAGAGAGAGAGCTGAGGCTGGCCGCGAACCCGGATCCTCCGGTCTCCGTCTCCCAAAGTACTGGGATTACAAGCGTGCGCCACCACGCCCCGCTAAGCTCTGACCTTTTCGACTTAATACCTTAAGAATCGACTGTATGCCCCTTTGCCTCTGCTCTCTCATGCCATTCAGCTTACAAGAAGGAGGAAACAACAGATAAGTCCATTGGTGGACAAACCTTTTCCTAATCACATGGTTATTTTCAGAATTTAATTGTTGAAGAAAAGTTTAGAGAAGAAAAGTTTAGACTCAGTTTTGTATTCTGGTGAGTTAATGGGATTTTCTCCCAGCTCAACTGAACTTTACATAAGAGCTTTTGCCTTCTAATTTTTCGATCTCTTAAAGAGAATTCAGCTTTGCTATTATCAATATATTGTCATACTTCTGTATTTGGCTTGAGAATAATTTAAAAAGGGAAAGACTGTTAATTCATGAGTAAAGACTTTGCAGAAAATTAGACAGTGTTCAAATTTTGGAAATGTCTCTCTGTTCAGTTGATACCAGAGACTAATAGTTACATGTCCTAGAGAAACTTTAAAATTAGGGGATGCTGAATTCTCACATTACAGATTTCTAAATCCCAGGAAGGAAAGATTGGAGAGTTCCTGAATTTAGAGAAGTTCCATTTAGGGAAGAACTCTCCCTTGTAGATGTATCAGCATATTATAGATTATAAACAGACGTAATCCTCAAATGTGTTTTACTTGTCCTAAAATAATCTGTCTGTGAATATAAAGCCATTAGTAATAAATTATTTTCTCATTGTGGGAATTGGTAATGAGAAAATGTATTCCATAAAAAGAAAAAAAATTTTAAATAAAATTTGTATAATAAAAATGTATTCTACTTTTTATGTTAAAAAATAAAATTAAAAAATAAAATGCTAAATCTGCCCTAACCATAATCCTGATGAGCCATTACATACCTCACAGGGACAATTTCCTTTGCCCTTTGGGTCCTTTGAAGCATGAGAATTAGACTTTATCCAATACCCCCATCCCAAGGATACAAGTATGTTTTGCTAATGATTTGGATGTTTTCTCATTGAGTTGAAGCATTCCCATGACAAAGAGGTACAGTCCACATGGCAGGCAAAATACTGTTAGAAAAAATAATTTCCTTTTGCCGGTGTGGTGGCGCACGCTTGTAATCCCAGTACTTTGGGAGGCAGAGACCGGAGGATCCGGGTTCGCGGCCAGCCTCAGCTCGCTCTCTCTCTCTCTCTCTCTCTCTCTACCTAGTGAGGCCCTCCGCAACTTCGTGAGACCCGGTTTCAAAATAAAGTATAAAAAAAATAGGGCCGGGGGTGTAGCACAGAGGTAGAACGCCCCTGGGCTCAATCCCCGGTACCGCAAATAATAATAATAATAATAATTTCCTTTTAAGGAATTACTTCAAAACTCAATAGTGACAAGGCATAGGTTTTACCAGTCAAGCGATGGGATCAAGCTGTGACAGATGGCCTATTCTTCAACACTGCCACTGTGCATGTCACCCCCATTCCTCCGATCTGGGGCAATGCACTAGTGGGATTACCAAAACCCAACTGGTATGCTCACACACTGTTGGTGGGAAAGCAAATTAGCACAGTCACTACCGAAATCAGTATGGAAGTCCTCAAAAAGCTAAAAATAGGCCGGGCGTGGTGGCGCACGCTTGTAATCCCAGTACTTTGGGAGGCGGAGACCGAAGGATCCGGGTTCGCGGCCAGCCTCAGCTCTCTCTCTCTGTCTCTCTCTCCCTGTCTCTCTCTCTTTCTCTCTGCCTAGTGAGGCCCTCCGCAACTTCGTGAGACCCAGTTTCAAAATAAAGTATAAAAAATAGGGGCCGGGGGTGTAGCGCGGAGGTAGAACGCCCCTGCGTTCAATCCCCGGTACCGCAAAAAAAAAAAAAAAAAAAAGCTAAAAATAGAGCTACCATATGACCCAGCTACACCACTCCTTGGTATTTATCCAAAAGAATTAAAGTTAGAATACTATAGTAATACATGTATACCCATGTTTATAGCAGCACAATTCACAATAGCCAAACTATGGAACCAGCCCAGGTGTCTATCAACAGATGGATAACAAAAATTTCATATAAAATTTCATATAAAATTTCATATATATATATATATATATATGTATATATATACAATGAAATTTTACTCAGCCATAAAGAACAACAAAATTGCATCATTTGTAGGAAAATGGGTGAAACTAGAGAATATTATGCTAAGTGAGATCAACCAGTCTCAGAAAATCAAGAGTTGAGGTTTCCACATCTCAAATGTGGAAGCTAGAGAGAAAAGAGAAACAGAAGGGACTTTAGATAATTGAGGAGAGAAGAGGACAGGGCCAGGGGAGGGAGGGAAAGGAGGAACTGATGACAGAAACCATCCAAATGATGCTGTGCCCGTGTATGTATGGAGAGGGGCAACTCACCAAGACCGGTGTGCATATTCGTTTGTATGACGTTGAGCCTCACTATGATGTGTAATTACATTGTACCCATAAAAGTATAAAAAGAGAAAAACAAAATTATGTCATTGGCAGGAAAATGATAGAGCTGGGGATTGTAATGGTAGGAGAAATAAGTCAGACTCAGAGAGAAAAGTCTTGTATGTTTCCTCTCATTTATGGAAACTAGAGGGAAAGAAAATCAGGGGGAGGCCGGGCGTGGTGGCGCACGCTTGTAATCCCAGTACTTTGGGAGGCGGAGACCAGAGGATCCAGGTTCGCGGCCAGCCTCAGCTCTCTCTCTCTCTCTCTCTTTCTCTCTCTCCTTAGTGAGGCCCTCTGCAACTTCGTGAGACCCGGTTTCAAAATAAAGTATAAAAAAAAAAATAGGGCCGGGGGTGTAGCGCGGAGGTAGAACGCCCCTGCATTAAACCCCCAGTACCTCAAAAAAAAAAAAGAAAGAAAATCAGGGGGACAGGAACACCACAAAAGTAGAAGGAAGATCATTAGGGAAGAGAAAGGGGTCAGGGGGAGGGAGGAGAGGAGGGGAGAAACTGGGGAGTGAAATTGATCAAATCATGTTTTTTTTTTCGGTACCGGGGATTGAACCCAGGGGCGTTCTACCTCCGCGCTACGCCCCCGGCCCTATTTTTTATACTTTATTTTGAAACCGGGTCTCATGAAGTTGTGGAGGGCCTCACTAAGTAGAGAGAGAGAGAGAGAGAGAGAGAGAGGGGAGAGAGAGCGAGCTGAGGCTGGCCGCAAACCCAGATCCTCCGGTCTCCGCCTCCCAAAGTACTGGGATTACAAGCGTGCGCCACCACGCCCGGCCCAAATCATGTTTTTATGTATGTACCAATGTGCCACAATGAAACCCACTATTCTGTAAAATTAATATGCATCAATTAAAAACTTGGCCAACCAGGTATGGTGGCACAATCCTGTAATCCCAGTACTTGGGAGGCTAAGACAGGAGGATCACAGGTTTGAGACCAGCCTCAGCAATTTAATAAGACCCTCAGCAACTTAGTGAGACCCTGTTTCAAAATAAAAATAAAAACAGGCTGGGGATTGTAGCTCAGAGGTAGAACACCACTGAGTTCAATCCCCAGTACCACCACCACCAAAAAAAAAAACAATTGACCACACTAATGGAGCCATTTAATCTTCCATGGCCAAAGGCGCACTCATTAGTTTTGCTTAACCTGTAGTGCACGTCTTTTGGAAAACATCAATTATCCCCATTTGGAAGAAACACAAGAAGGACTGAGCATTTGGACAAAAGAGCCTGTGAACCTGTTCTGCTGAAAGGAGCAAGTATTCACTATTGCCAAGAATTAGTCAAATGCCTTGCTAAATAAATATACTAAATTGGTGAGAGATTCTTTTTACATTGCACTCCTGGAAGACAAAGACATCAAACATGATCTCCAAAGCCGGGCGTGGTGGCGCACGCTTGTAATCCCAGTACTTGGGAGGCGGAGACCGGAGGATCCGGGTTCGCGGCCAGCCTCAGCTACTTACTGAGGCCTCCCCCCACCCCCGCAACTTAGTGAGACCCGGTTTCAGTAAAGGATAAAAAATAGGGCTGGGGGTGTAGCTCGGAGGTAGAATGCCCCTGAGTTCAATCCCCGGTACCGCAAAAAAAAACATGATCTCCAGCCTCATTAGAAGGGACCATGTCAGGTATTAATAACTAATCCTTGTGCTGCTAAATCTAAGGGCATTGATGAGGCTGACCTCAAACCTGCTCACATTTCTCATTCTAAAAAGGCTCTCAACCAGGCATGGTGGCCACACCTATAGTCCCACCTACTCAGGAGACCGAGGCAGGAGGATCTCTTGAACCCAGGAGTTCGAGGCCAGCCTGGGCAATATAGTGAGACCCTTCTTCCGCTGTACCCACACGTCATAACCAACAGAGTGGCAGTGGAGCCACTCTGTTGTTTTTGATTCTTTATTTTGAAACAGGGTCTCACTAAGCTGCAGAGGGCCTCACTAAGTAGCTGAGGCTGGCCGCAAACCGGGATCCTCCAGTCTCAGCCTCCCAAGGATTACAAGCATGCGCCACCACACCCGGCGTTCCTTGCTGGATTTTTGCAATTTCAAACTTTCCATCAGGCTGATCAAGCCTGCTGGAGCTCTTGGAGCATATCTGTACTCAAGAGGCAGCCCGCAATCAGCAAGCAAGCAGTCAGAGGCCCCTCACAGGCCCCCACTGCCATCCCAGGGTCTCCGCAGTCAAGTCCCCTTTCCCACCTTATTTCTTTGGAATCCTGCCAACTATACCAATTGCTTCATTTCCTCCCCCGCCAAAAAAAAAAAAACTGCTGATGGAATCCCCTCAAACATGGGTCAGACAAGTTTTCTCACAAATCATCCAATACAGGGCCAGGTCAGACTCCAAAGAAAGAGTGATCAGTCCAAAGCATTTCTCAGGGGAACTTACAGAGTGGACTACAATGTCCTCACCAAGGACAGCAAGAGAGAGATGTTCTACTTGTGTATCCACAGGGAGGGGTCAGAGGATGGAGTTGACATGAGGGGTTCAGGAATTTGGCTCATGGCCTGAGCCAGTTTCTTTGGGTTTGGGGCAAGGATCTAGGTGTCCAAACCTTAATAGTGTGTTAGAATGCTTAAAACCCCAGATTGGATTCAAGCCTGCCATCAAAGCCAGGCATGGTGGCACACACCTGTAATCCCAGTACTTGGGAGGCTGAGACAGGAGGATTGCAGGTTTGAGGATGCCCTCAGCAACATAACAAGACTCTCAGCAAATGAGTGAGACCCTGTTCATCCTCCACCATGGTGTTTGCCCACCTGCCAGCCTCTGGGCTACAGTCTTCTCTCAGGTGTAAGGACACCTTGGGCTCCTGGCTTAAGCCAGCCCTTTCCTGTCATGCCCCATCCCACTTCCATCCCCAACTGGAGAACTGCCTTCTCTTGACGGTGTCGGGCTTTGTGTGGATGTGTATAGATGGATTTATTTTCTGCACATAATTTTTTGAGGTAAGCTGGGCATGGTGGTGCATGCCTGTAATCCCAATACTTGGGAGGCTGAGACGGGAGAATCGCAGATTCAAGATCAGCCTCAGCAATTTAGCAAGACCCTTTTTCAAAATAAAAAAAATAAAATTGGGGTGAGGGTGTAGCTCAGAGGTAGAATGCCCCTGAGAAAAAGGAAGGAAGGGAGGGAGGGAGGAAGGGAGAGAGGGAGGGAAGGAGGGAGGGAGGGAGGGGGGGAGAGAGGGAGGGAGGGAGGGAGGGGATAGGCCTGTCGGCACATGTCTGTAATTCCTGGACTTTGGAGGCTGAGACAGGAGGATCGCAGGTTTGAGGACAGTCACAGCAACTTAGCAAGACATTGTTTCAAAACAAAAAATAAAAAGGGCTGGGGTTGTAGCTCGGAAGTAGAATGCCTCTGGGTTCAATCCTCAGTACCAGGGAGGGAGGGAAGGAGGGAGGAAATCATCAACGAAGAGTGAGGTGGGAGAAAAGTCTTGGAGGTTTGGGAGACAGGAAAAAACCTAAGAGTTGGGGGATTCAACTCGACTGGAGAAGAGTCTGATTGAGGTGAAGGGCTCCGTCGCCCTTGGGTATGTTCTGTTCTGTTCCACTGTACCAAGCGGGCCCCCAGGGGATACTCAGTGATGGCGGACCGTTTTTGTCTTTTGCAACTAGAGGGATGGTGAAAGGACTTCGGTGCCCATTGCGTAGAAACCAGGAATGCCGGGAACATCCTACCATTCCAGAAACATTCTCCCCGTGAACTATCAGGTCCCAACTGCCAATAGTGCCACTTTGGGAAATTGCAATACATCCCTCCTTGGAAGCCGGGCGTGGTGGCACACGCTTGTAATCCCAGTACTTGGGAGGCTGAGACAGGAGGATCACAGGTTCGAAGCCAGCCTCAGCAACTTAGTGAGCCCCTGTTTCCAAATAAGAAATAAAATCGGGCCGGGCTTGGTGTCGCACGTTTGTAATCCCAGTACTTTGAGAGGCGGAGACCGGATGATCCGGGTTCGCGGCCAGCCTCAGCCCTCTCTCTCTCTCTCTCTCTCTCTCCCTGTCTCTCTCTCTCTCCCTCCCTGTCTCTCTCTCTCTCTCTCTACCTAGTGAGGCCCTCCGCAACTTCGTGAGACCCAGTTTCAAAATAAAGTATAAAAAAATAGGGCCAGGGGTGTAGCGCGGAGGTAGAAGGTCCCTGGGTTCAATCCCCAGTACCGCAAAAAAAAAAAAA
>PVJS01027154.1:0-26465 GCA_004027185.1 Glis glis | reverse complement strand
AAAAAAAAAAAAAATCAGCAATTCCATTAAAGGTCAACGTGTTGAAGATGAGCAGGAAAGAGAGTCTATCAGGTGGATGGGGAGGGATCTCAAGGTGGGGAGGAGATGAAGAAGAACTCAAGATGGAAGGGGAGAGAACTCAAGGCACAGCTGAGCAGGAAGGAGAGGGAACTCACAACAGAGCGGCAGGAAGAAGGTGTCAGGCGGAAGGAGCGGGAACTCCGAGGTGGAGCTGAGTAGGAGATGGAGTCCATTCCTTTCTTAGGTCGTTGATTACTTGGACCTGGACTTGGAATGAATAGAACGGGATTTTGTGTGTGTGTGTGTGGAACTGGGGATTGAACCCAGGGACATTTTACCTCCAAGTTACACCCGAAGCCCTATTTTTTATTCTTTATTTTGAAAACAGGGTCTCACTAAGTTGTGGAGAGCCTCACTAAGTAGCTGAGGCTGGCAGCAAACCTGCAATCCTCCTGTCTCAGCCTCCCAAGTAAGTATCCACCTTTAAATAACAAACACAGCTGGGTGTGGTGGTGCATTCCTGTAATCCAAGTACCTGGGAGACTGAGACAGGAGGACCACAAGTTCGAGACTAGCCTAAGCAATTTAGCAAGACTCTCAGCAACTTAGGAAAACCCTGTTTCAAAATAAAAAAAAAAAATAAAAAGGGATGTAGCTTGCATGTAGAATACCTATGGATTTGATCCCCATATACTGAACCATTTGATCTGCGGGGTGAGGTGAGCCCTCTGAAGAAATGATTGAAGAAATGATTGTCGCTAAGCTCCAAGTCCACCCTTCTGTGCTCTGACCTGGGCTGCAGAATGAACCACGCTTATGCTGACTGTGGAGGGCCTGGGAGGTCAGAGCAAGGAGAAGTTCCTCTTTCTCCTGCCTCCTGTGGGCTCCGTCAGCGTCGCCTGGTAGAGATAGTTCATGTCAGTGGCACTGGTGACTGCAGCCTGCAGCTTAGTACCCAGAACCAGCTACTTCACGCGTCCTCAGAGACACCTTCACCTCCTTAAAGGCCTGGCTCCAGCCATGTGTGATGATGCACGCCCGTGATCCCAGTACTTGGGAGGCTGAGACAGGAGGATCACAGGTTCGAGGCCAGCCTCAGCAGCCTAGTAAGACTTTCAGCAACCTAGGAAGACCCTGTGTCAAGTCAAAACAAAAAATAAAAACACTGGGGTGCAGCTTGGAGGTAGAATGCCCCTGGGTTCAGTCCCCAGTAACAAAATAAAATAACTGGTGTGGTTTTTGTTTCATAACTGAAACTTAGATACAGAAAATTTGCTATCAGTCGGGCATGGTGGCACATGCTTGCAACCCCAGTACTTGGGAGGCTGAGACAGGAGGATCGCGGGTTCGTGGCCAGCCTCAGCTACTTAGTGAGGCCCTCCACAATTTAGTGAGACCCTGTTTCAAGATAAAGAATAAAAAATAGGGCTGGGGGTGTAGGTCGGAGGTAGAATGCCCCTGGGTTCAATTCCCAGTACTGCAAAATAATCATAATAATAATAAAATTTGCTATCAGTGGAGCTCCAGGTAACAGGTTCTCAAAGAGGGTGTTAGGGATGGGTTTGGTCTTGTCCTTGGTCTTCACGCCGGTACTGAGCACCTGATTGGATCCTGGATCATAGGGAATGGCCAGCAGGGTGCTGTTGTTCAGCAGGCTTGTTGTGAGTGAGCTGTTCCATCGACAGACTGGCCACGTTTGAGTCTTTCCACATGTCAGAATTTATTGACTCGCGCTAAATTCACAAGCTACATCAACTTCCTCAGCTTTAATTCATCAAGTACTCATGGTTCACTTGATGTCAAGACCATGGCCATCACAAGTTCTTTTATTCCAATCCAATCTGAATGATTAATATCTATAGTATTCAAGTCACACATCATCCTTCACTCAATGAAATTTATAGGTCATTAAAAAAAGGCTAAGAAAGGGTTAGGGCAGCCATAGGGTTTCAAGAGAGGAAAGAGGAGATACAAATGCCAAGAGTCACTATAGGTTGTCAGATAGGTCTTTTTAAAAAATTTATTTTTATTTTTATTTTTTTGTGATACTGGGGATTGAACCCAGGGGTGTTCTACTTAGGAGCTGTACTTTCAGCCCTTTTAATTTTTATTTTCATTTTTTTGTGGTAAGGGGGATTGAACCCAGGGGCATTCTACCTCTGAGCTCCATCCTCAGCCCTATTTTTTATTCTTTATCTTGAAACAGAGTCTCACTAAGTTCAGAGGGCCTTACAAGTATCTAAGGCTGGCTGCGAACCTGCCATCCTCCTGTCTCAGCCTCCCAAGTACTGGGATTACAAGTGTGCGCCACCATGCCTGGCTTATTTTTTTGTTTTTGAAACAGGGTCTAGCTAGGTTGCTGAGAGCCTCGCTACATTGCTGAGGCTGTTCTCGAACCCTCAATCCTCCTGTCTCAGCCTCCTAAGTACTGGGATCACAGGCGTGCACCACCATGCCCAGCAGATAGGGTTGTAAGGAACCAGTTATCAGAGTGAAGGAGAGGGTCAGAGGCAGGCAGTTTCAAAATGTTAGCATGAGCCGGGCGTGGTGGCACACGCTTGTCATCCCAGTACTTGGGAGGCTGAGATAGGAGGATCGCAGGTTCGCGGCCAGCCTCAGCAACTTAGTGAGGCCATCTGCAACTTAGTGAGACCCTGTTTTAAAATAAAAGAATAAAAAATAGGACTGGGGATGGAGCTGAGAGGTAGAATGCCCCCGGGTTCCATCCTCAGTACCACAAAAATAAAATTAATTAATTAAACTAATTAATTAATGATAAATATAAGCTTGAAGTTAGCTGTGTCATCAGGGGAGGAGAAACTGTGCTGAGCCCAAGCCCAGGGACAAAGAGGCGAAAATTTGTAATTGTGACAATTTTCCTGTAATAAACTACTAGGTGATGGGGTCAGCGTGCTGCTGCGTCCAATCTTGGGGCGCTCCTCCTTTTATGGGTCGTAGGTGAAGGGGTTACGTCTTTTTTTTTTTTGTGGTACCGGGGATTGAACCAAGGGCATTCTACCTCCGTGCTAAACCCCCGGCCCTATTTTTTCTACTTTATTTTGAAACCACGTCTCACGAAGTTGCAGAGGGCCTCACTAAGTAGAGAGAGAGAGACAGGGAGAGAGAGAGAGAGACAGGGAGAGAGAGAGAGAGAGAGAGAGCGCTGAGGCTGGCCGCGAACCCGGATCCTCCGGTCTCCGCCTCCCAAAGTACTGGGATTACAAGCGTGCGCCACCACGCCTGGCTTGGGTTACGTCTTTTGAGATGGATAAGCTCCTGTGTTTTGTGTTTCTGATGTGATTTGATACACCTAAGTGTCCATGTGCTCCTGATTTAATTTGATAAGTTAATTTTTATTGACATGAATAAATTATTTATCAATTTGTTCATATGGTTGTGCTGGGCAGGTGGCGGTTGTTTACCTGTTCAAACAAGGTGTCGAATCATTCTACCTCGGCACTGGTACTCAAAATGGAGTCACTTGTGGCAATCTACTGCTTTATAAAACAGAGTAACTCAGGGCTAGAAACAGAGTGAAAACTGCTGTTCTGTCCAACGTGGAGGCTCTGGGCTGCCTCCTCCTGTGAGGGCACTAGAGGTCTCTGATTTTGTCATTTTAGCACGAGGAGGAAAAGAAGTCTTTTGAAGGGGGCACCTGGATTTGAACCAGGGACCTCTTGATCTGCAGTCAAATGCTCTACCCCTGAGCTATACCCCCTTTTATTGAGAATAGTGAGTAATTAGCACTCCTTCCACTCACACAAGTATAGGCGTTCACTCTGACTCTTCAAAGAGCTGCTGGTCCTGTTCAACTGTAAACATCCTTCCTTATGCAGTAACAATCCTCCTTTCCCAGGACGATGCTGTCCCTTCCTGGCACCATTATAGAAGGTGCTGAAGGTTCTATTTGACAGAGCTTGTACCTGGCTTGGTGCACAGGCAGAAGAAGGAGCCCGGAAGGAAGATTCTTCCTGAGCAAGGACTAGACGTTTCATGGCCGTCTTTTCAGTTGATATCATTTCCCGATAATGGTATGGAACCAAGATGACCCCTCCCACATCTCCTTCACATTCCACATCTGTTAAAGGCACTTAAAGTTTCCAAGTTTAAACCATGTGTGGTGGCGCATACCTGTAATCTCAGTATTTGGGAGGCTGAGATGGGAGGATCATGGGTTTGAGGCCAACCTCAGCAACTTAGGGAGATCCTGTTTTAAAATAAAAATAAAAAGGGTGGGGAATGTAGCTCAGAGGTAGAATGCCCCTGGGTTTAATCCCCAATACCAAAACAAAACAAAAAAACAATTTCAGTGTGTGTGTGTGTGTGTGTGTGTGTGTGTGTGTGTGTTACTGGGGCCTGAACCCAGGGCATTCTACCTCTGAGCTACATCTCTAGCCCTATTTCATTTTTTATTTTTATTTTTTTGTGGTACTGGGAATCGAACCCAAGGGTATTCTACCTCCGAGCTACACCCCTAGCCCTATTTTTTATACCTTATCCAGTTGACTTTCTTGATCTACATTTGTAACTAGAAAGAGGCTATTATTGTATCGGGGCGGAGGCTGTTTGGCAATGGCTGTTTCTATCTGTCTCTGAACCAACCCTCGTATGCAGGGAATTATACAGCACCCCAATAAAATCATTACTCTAATAACAATGATAAGGGCGTCCAATGCTGATGCCATTGTTCCTTTCCATTTACCAAACCATTGTTCATTAGTGAAGAGGTCATTTATCCCTGAATTTTCAGCAAGTTCATTCGCAAGGCTCTAGTTATGGTTCTATCCGGGGCTGTATTATTAGGAATAAAGGTGCAACATTGTTTCCCAAATCATGACACATACACCACCCTTTTCAGCTAGGATCATATCCCATGACTTTCGACTAGTAGCACCTAATGGTTCAGCTATTCCTTTTACAGCATCTCTAGTAGAGTTAACAAATCATTTTTGTTCTTTTTTTTTTTTTTTTGCAGTACCGGGGATTGAACCCAGGGGTGTTCTACCTCCGAGCTACACTCCCGGCCCTATTTTTTATACCTTATTTTGAAATCGGGTCTCACAAAGTTGCGGAGGGCCTCACTAACTAGCTGAGGCTGGCCGCGAACCCGGATCCTCCAGTATCAGCCTCCCAAGTACTGGGATTACAAGTGTGCGCCACCACGCCCGGCTATCATTTTTGTTCTTAGCCTTAAATTTATTCGGGACTCCTTGTGGGACTCCAATGGAGTCGATATAGATATGAGGATCAAGCTAGCCACCAGGAGATGCAACTGCTCTTTTAGTTTGGTGTTGAACCAGGTTAAGAGAGGATTCAGGATGACAATATGCCAGGGGAAAGGGATAGTCAATTGGACCACAGCACAGGTGCCACTCCAGTTGACAGGTAAGGATTCAAGCATCGGCCCCCCCTTAATATCACCAGACATCGGCACGAGCCACCGCTGAAATGAACTTGACAAGCAGTCTCGTTCCAGCCCCGGCTCTCCCTGCATCCAGACACATTTCCAAAAAGAGCAAATTCCTCCCATGAGGTGTAGTTGGTCTTAGGGGCTGGGGGTCTGATCATTCTTGGGGTTTTTGGTCACTGCCCTTTTTAGCTGGGAAAAGCAATGACAAGGACTGGCAGGACTCCTCTCCCAAGCCGTTTTGCTCTAGAAGAGAGCTATCCTACAGTTCAGGCCTGTGGGGTCTGAGATCCAACCCAGGGGAAAGGGTACCATTTGAGCCTCTGGCCGCCCTGCCACACAAGCAAAACAGTTGCTTTTATTCAAAGTGCGGACTGAATATTTAACTCATTCCACCAGGCATTTGTCTTCCCATATCCAGTTTCAATAGCAAGGGTCTGTTGTAAATCCTTGACTTCTACAACTGTTATGTTTTTAAGACATGAAGATGGGGCTGCTAGATTTTAGTTACATTGATTACAAAGTTGCCCAAAGCCCTTTGATGCAAAGAAATAACCCCGATAGTAAAAACACTTAATGCCTTCTTAGCATAACCATGTCCATCTTGCCTAGGGTTTGGGCTGTTTTTACCCGCTTGTAAATCCAAACCTTTTCCTCAGTGCGAGTAGCTGTCTCTGTGGTGAGCAAAACCTGATGAGGCCCTTATCAGGTAGGTTTCAACCTGTTTTCCTTCCAGAAACGGGCAGTCTCTGGGTCCAAAGAAAACGTTATTGTTTCAAACATAGAATCAATGCGTTTAATGTACCTTTTTGAAAAGCTTTAAATAATCCCTTGATTCTGTAAAGTCTCAAGAGGGACAGGTTTAAGTCTAGACATATGAGTCCAGGAATTGTGTCCCTGTAGTTTAACGGCTGTGGGAGTGCTAAGAAGAACTTGGGAAGGACCCTTCCACTTTGGGAGAAGCTGATCTGAGGGTGAGTCCTTCTTCCAGGTTTTGAGTAAGACATAATCACCTGGTTGTATTTTTGCCACGTAGGTCAAATGATCAGGAGTTGGAAGGACCTTATTGCCATGTTCCAATGAAGCGTTTTGTACTTGCCCCAAGTTAATTACATATTTAATCATTTCCTGTGTTCTAGGGTCAGTGACAGGATCTGAGGTTAGATAAAGCCTTCCATAAAGCATTCCCAAACAGATGGGGGCTGTCTCTAAAACCCTGAGGCAGCACTGTCCACGCGTACTGGGCAGTTTCTATGCTGTCAGGGTCAGTCTACTCCAAAGCAAATAGATGCATCTTTAAGGTCAACAGTAAATTATTATATATCCTTCCAGCTAGGACATGGCTCCACCCAGTATATCTGGTGACATGTTCAGGACAGAAACACTTATCCACTGCTGACAACTGCCTCTGTTTTTCAAGATTTCCTTGACAGTATCTGGCAAGTGTCAAAAGTAATGGTTAGAGGTTCAGAGGCTTGAGTAACATTTATGGTCCATGAATAGAAAAAAAGGGGTTCACTTAGCCCTTTGCCTGAAATTTGATGATGGTCCAGGCTGAATTGGTTTTTCCCAAATCTGGGTCTAACCGGAACTGCTTTCTCCAGTTGTAATTGGTCCAGCCTTTTCCATACTTTGGACAGCTGTCTCAGTAGTCAGGAGCACTTGGTGAGGACTGTCTCAGCAGGGCTGGAGCTCAAGAGGAGATTGGGGACCAAAAATCCTGTTAGCCTAAGAGAAAAGAGTGGAAGAGACACCCAATATATAGTTCTTAAGCAACTGATCTTTGTTCTCCACAGAGGGAAGGTCAGTTGATCTCCCTAAGTACAACAACCCATATAGCATTCATAAGGAGAAAGTCTTATGTCCGAGCCAGGTGTGGTGGTGCATGCTTGTAATCCCAGTACTTGGGAGGCTGAGAAAGGAGGATCACAGGTTTGCCGCCAGCCTCAGCTACTTAGTGAGGCCCTCTGCAACTTAGTGAGACCCTGTTTCAAAATAAAGAAAAAAAAAAAAAGGGCTGGAGGTGTAGGTCGGAGGTAGAAAGCCCCTGGGTTCAATCCCCAGTACTGAAAAAAAAAAAAAACCAGAAAATCCTATGTCCTTTCTATGGGCCGCCCTGACGCAGAGGACAATAGGAAGGCAGTTTACCCGGGGGAGTTTTGGTTTCTAGCATCAGCTTAGCTATAGTACGTATTTCCATGCACCCATATGCCTTGAGAATAGCAACACCCAAGGCCTGAGGTCCCCAGTGCATACCCCTGTGGAGATGAGTCCTTAGCAGCCTTGTCAACCATTCTATTTCCTTGAACCTCCAGAATTTCCCTTCTTTGATGGCCCAGGACATGGATTCCAGCTATTTCATTTGGCAACATAAGATTTTCTAATACTTGAAGACCCAATTTCCTATGGACTATGTTTTGTTTTGTTTTGTTTTTGTGGTACTGGGGATTGAACCCAGAGGCATTCTACCTCCCCAGCCCTATTTTTTTATTCTTTATTTTGAAACAGAGTCTCACTAAGTTGCAGAGGGCCTCACTAAGTAGCTGAGGCTGACCGTGAACCCGGATCCTCTGGTCTCAGCCTCCAAGTACTGGGATTACAAGCAGGCGCCACCACACCCGGCTTGGACTATGTTTTTTTCCCCTTGCTATTAATCAAGCCTCTTTCTGTCTAAATCTTTCCAAAAGTGTGTACCACCCTATATAGATTGGAATCTGTATAGATTGTTTCCTCCTGTCCCTTTAAGAGTTTTAAGGCTTGGTTTGCAGGGAACAATTCATAATTCTGGGTGGACCAATTATTAGGCAATCTCCCAGACCCCAACACATTTAATTTTTAACTTTTCCCCTTTTACTATAGAATCTCCACTGTGCATTTTGGCTTGAGTAAAATTTCTTTTATAAGTTCCACTCTTTACAAAGCATTTGCAACTTCTTCAAACCCTTTGTGACTTGCATAATATTCTGATCTTTGTTCTCTCCTTTCCTTTCCCTTATGGGATACCTCGGTCACTTAGAACAAAGATTTTGCCATATAGAATCTTTTTCTACCTAAAATTATTTCCCGAGCCGGGCGTGGTGGCGCACGCTTGTAATCCCAGTACTGTGGGAGGCGAAGACCGGAGGATCCGGGTTCGCGGCCAGCCTCAGCTCTCTCTCTCTCTACTTAGTGAGGCCCTCTGCAACTTTGTGAGACCCGGTTTCAAAATAAAGTATAAGCGCCGGGCGTGGTGGCGCACGCTCGTAATCCCAGTACTTTGGGAGGCGGAGACTGGAGGATCCGGGTTTGCGGCCAGCCTCAGCTCTCTCTCTCTCTATCTCTGTCTCTCTCTCTCTCTCTCCCTGTTTCTCTCTCTCTCTCTCTCTCTTTTTCTCTCTCTCTCTCTCCTAAGTGAGGCCCTCCGCAACTTCGTGAGACCCGGTTTCAAAATAAAGTATAAAAAATAGGGCCGGGGGTGTAGCGCAGAGGTAGAACGCCCCTGGGTTCAATCCCCAGTACCGCAAAAAAAAAATTATTTCCCTTTATCTTTTATTTTCTTTCTTTATTCAAGTACCTTCTCATATCTATAAATATCTCTGTGATGAACTGGTGTCATGTTTGCTGCTTGCTGAAGTCCCTCACATAAACGATTCTGGGTTCAAAATTATTTTTTAATATCAGAGTCGGCCGAGGAGGAGCCAGGCAATTCTCCTGACCTCCTAGAGCCAGTGTCCTTTTTTTTTTTTAAGGGTTTAAACAAAGCAAAAGGCAAGGGGGTCACAAGTTAAGTTTAAGGTTATAGCCTAAGTTTTTAGGAAAAGGCAGTCACAGCTAGGTTTAGGGTGTGACAGTCATGAGCTAAGTCTAGGGAGGGGCAAGGTCAACATTCAGGGAGAATAGGAGGTCATCAAAGTCCACCTTTGGGTCCCATCCGGTCCAAGGAAGCTTGTCTGCGTGCTGACAGTTTCCACTCAGCATGTACTGTGTACCTAGCTGAGTCAGTCTGAAATGGTGACCTCATGGCGTGGGCTAAGATGGCCCTCAACATATCTCCTTTTATTTATTGGGTTGCCTGCTGTCTTTTTGGGTTGTGGTGGTGTGGCAAATTTGTCAGTGTGGCCAGAGGGGCCTTCTCTGATTTACCTTGCTAAGATAGCCTTGCATTTAATACAAACTTCAGACACTTTTTATGTTCCTCCTTCAAAACAGATCCTGCTGCAAGATAGTGTCACTATTTACATGCCCCTCTGGTGGCCCTCTTCCCTGTCTAAAAACTGACCCAACTGTTCTGCCAACCCATGGGGATCCTCTAGAAGGGGCTTTAATTCTCTTTCTAATTTTCTCACCTCTGAACTAGTGAGGGGTGCATTTACTAATCCTATTCCATATCTAGCAAGAGGCACCTTTCTCAGGGGGTATAGCCCTGTTACATTGTTCCAATTCTTTTCCTCTTAATCTTCCTTACCAAAAACATCTTTATATCTCTCTTTTCTAAGTATTAGGTTCTTTCTGTCTTGGTTCCTTCTTTAAATCTGTATTTAAAACATTCCAGCTGGACATGGTGGCGCACGCTTGTAATCCCAGTACTTGGGAGGCTGAGACAGGAGGATCACAGGTTCGCCGCCAGCCTCAGCTACTTAGTGAGGTCTTCCACAACTTAGTGAGACCCTGTTTCAAAATAAAGAATAAAAAATAGTGCTGGGGGTGTAGCTCAGTGGTAGAATGCCCCAGGTTTCAATCCCCAATACCACAAAAAAAATCCTACAAAATATATGAACTTAGATATAAGGACCTTTTCAAAACAACATTCTTTATGATTTTCCGATAGTTTCCCCATTAAAGCATTGTATACAGAATTACACATTGACTTGAATCCCAATTTTTAGTAACCTTTGTTGCCTTTAGTAAAGACCCAAAAACAAAGTCATCCCATGCTCTTGTTTTTCTATATACCAACAATTTAGAAGTACATTTAATAGACTCAAATGTTCTTCATAGATTACCCCTGAAAATCAAGACATAGAGATAAACATCATTGGTGTCTTAAGCCATTTTTCTGCCACAGAAAGACTCCAAAGGCAATGGACACTGTATTTTTAAAACATCCTGCAGAAGCAAACGTAGTCCTGATTGGCCATTTTTCTAGGAAAAAGACATATGTTAATAATTTAGGGACATTTTCAATTTTTTTTTTTTTTTTTTTTTGCCGTACCGGGGATTGAACGCAGGGGCATTCTACCTCCGTACTACACCCCCGGCCCTATTTTTTTTTATGCTTTTATTTTTGAAACCGGGTCTCATGAAGTTGCGGAGGGCCTCACTAGGTAGAGAGAGAGAGAGAGAGAGAGAGAGAGAGAGGAGAGAGATAGATCGATCGATCAATCGATCGATCGTGCGCGTGCGCATGTGTGCTGAGGCTGGTCGCAAACCCGGATCCTTCGGTCTCCGCCTCCCAAAGTACTGGGATTACAAGCGTGCACCACCATGCCCGACCATTTTCAATTCTTAAATGTACTCATTTGTCAGATTTAAGGAACCCAGAAAGCCTCTAATCAGAACAAAAATACATGTGCACAAACCCAGGTGATTTTAGAAAAATTATGAGCTCAAAAAAAATGAAAACAGCCGTAGTTACACCTCAGGACTAGGAGTGGTGTTGCCTGAAGCATTCTGTCTTGAACCACTATTTGTATTTTCTCCAATCTGTTTTTTTTGCGGTACCGGGGATTGAACCCAGGGGCGTTCTACCTCCGAGCTACACCCCTGGCCCTATTTTTTATCCTTTATTTTGAAACCGGGTCTCACGAAGTTGTGGAGGGCCTCACTAAGTAGCTGAGGCTGGCCGCGAACCCGGATCCTCCGGTCTCCGCCTCCCCAGTACTGGGATTGCAAGCGTGAGCCACCACGCCCGGCTTCTCCAATCTTTTGTTCTGTGCTAAACCAAGGATCTAAAGTGGTCAATACTGATTTTAGTTGAAGCGCCTTAACCACCTTATCCTTTACTTTCACCGACATTATGCCAATCTGGTAGCTACCTTATATAAATCAGAGATTATAATACATTCAAATTCCCATCTAATTTTTTTTTGTGGCACTGGAGATTGAACCCAGGGGCATTCTACCTCTGAGCTACACCCCCGGCCCTATTTTGTTTTTATTTGGAAACAGGGTCTCACTAGGTTGATGAGAGTCTCACTATTTGCTGAGACTGTCCTCAAACCTGCAATCCTGATCCTCCTGTCTCAACCTCCCAAGTACTAGAATTACAGGCGTGCGGCACCATGCCTGGCTCCCATCTAATTCTAGAATACCTGAAGGTATTCAGTCTAGCTCCAGTTTCTCATCTTTCAGCTCATTCAAAGACTAGCTTTGCCAGACATTTCCTTACCACACATTTATGTAGGGAGAGCATCCTTAAGTTGAGAAAAAGGTAGAATGTGCTCACTCCTAGCTGATTCTGAGTCATGTCACCAAATGGTTTAATCTTCCAGAGTCAATTGCCCTTTCTCTTCTTTTTTTTTTTTTTTGGCGGTACTGGGGATTGAACCCAGGGGCGTTCTACCTCCGCGCTACACCCCCGGCCCTATTTTTTATCCTTTATTTTGAAACCAGGTCTCACGAAGTTGTGGAGGGCCTCACTAAGTAGCTGAGGCTGGCTGCGAACCTGGATCCTCCGGTCTCTGCCTCCCAAATACTGGGATTACAAGCGTGCGCCACCACGCCCGGCTTCTCTTCTTATTTTTAATCCTAGGATTGCCATCCCAGTGTCTGAGCATAGAACTCAGGGGGCTATCTGGCAGAATTTTATTCCTGTCTTTCTTTCTCTGATCAGAACTCTTCCTACTCTCTTTCCCATCTCAATTACCCTGGTTGCGTGTCCCTTCTATCTCTAAATCAGTTCCTGCTAGAGGCTCCCCCTTACTGGAAGTTTCTTGCACTCTAACCCACCTTAGTGAGGGCCTCGACCCCCTTTCGCCTGGAGGTTTCTTGCACTCTCCCAGACGCTTTGTCTGTGTCTGGTCGTTTCCCTCGTGGGATTTTCAGGCATTTCCTAGCACGGGCAGGACATTAAACCTATGAACCCGCCAACAGAACCACAGATCAGGACTCCACACTCACCACGTGTCATTCATGTGAGGAGAGCATCCCTAAGATAAGGGTGCGCTCTCTCCTGACTAACACACCTCATTCACACACACACACAAACCCATCAGAGGCTCAACACCCCCCCTTACTGGAGGTTTCTTGCACCCCAACCCTAGAGATGACCTGACCACCAAGGAAATACTTTACCACCTCCAGTGGTGTTTCTTATCCTGGTCCGTGCATGAAGTTCCTGGTTGCCGCAGTTTTATTAGGGTCCTTCCCCCGCAATGCCAAGAGACTTTCACCCCCGGTCCTGGCCAGTAAAGGACCTGCCACGATGCTCCCCGCACCCAGAGGCCACCGAACAAGGCAGTAGGACGTGTCTCCCTGAGTGGGAAGCCCATGACACTCACGCAAATGGCAAGGATCCCAGACGCACCCCCAAATTGTTAGAAAGGGTTTCTAGAGAAGCCGCAAATAAAGCTCATAAAACTGAAAGTAACTTGGCAAGAGGACTTACTTCTGCAGAAGGGTGTGCAACCAACATAGAGTCCAGTTAGCAAGCACCCCGAGCAGGCAGTCTGCTCCGCTTTTATCCCTGAGGAGATCCTGCCCCTCACCCTGATGTAGGGAGGGCTTGGGTTCACAACTCTTCGCGATTGGCTACTTTCCAAGACAGACAGTACATTTGAAACAAAGTTTAACATTCTGGGAGCAACTCTGAGCTAAGATGGATGACCAAAACTAAGATGGCTGACTTCTGGAAGATTCCTGGTCAACTAAAGGTCAATCATGAGCTAAGATGGACGACCAAAACTAAGATGGTTGACTTCTCGAAGATTCCTGGTCAACTAAAGGTCAATTGTGAGCTAAGATGGACGACCAAAACTAAGATGGTTGACTTCTGGGAGATTCAGGGAGTGGAGCATACAGATACATGTATCATTACAAAATAAACGTCCATGTTATAGTTACAAAATGGAAGGAGTACATGTCTGTAATTTGCTGCTTCAACAGAAAAGATGGTTTTTACATCTTATAGAGTTGTTGAGGGGAAAAGTCATAAGCCTTCAGACTCATGGGCATTGTTTTTGTTGTTCTGAGGTTTAAACTGTGGAGACCCCCGAAAAGGTAGAAGCATGAGTGACTCCATCTTGTTTAAAGCTGCTCCATTTCATGGGAAAGTTGCAGCCTCCAAACAGGGGTAACTAAGAGCTCAAAAATTCCTGCTGACTGGGTCATGCTGACCCTGCTGACACCTGCCGACACCTGCTGACACGCATGCTGACACCTGCGACGTTGCAGGGGCGGGGCCGTGCGCGCACCTGCGACTGTGCACATGTGTCCGTGGATGCGCGGGGTCCTGCGGTCACTGCCAGCCTGTGCTCCCTCTGGGCCCCCCACACTACGTGTCATGACTCCTGGACACTGTAATTGGTGAAGTTGGGTAATGCACAACTTATGTGGCCATGCATGGCTGCTCTGGCAGTAATCATCATGGCTCCAATGTCCTATCTATAAAGACTTACTGTAAACCAGGTGTGGTGGCGCACGCCAGTAATCCCAGTATGCGGGAGGCTGAGACAGGAGGATCACAGGTTCCAGGACAGCCTTGGAAACACAGCGAGGCTCTCAGTAACCTAATGAGACCGTGTATCAAAATCAAAACAAAAAATAAAAATGCAAAGGGCTGGGGGTGCAGCTCGGAGGTAGAATGCTCCTGCATTCAATACCCCCCCCACACACAAAAGACCACTTATATAAATGTCTGCTGTTTTTCAGAATTAATACAGTATATTTCTCAATTGATGACCTAGTTTGTTTTCATTTCTGTTTGATTACCAGGAAGTGACAAGACACAGTTTGGATTCACAGTAGTAGTAGCTTCTTCTGACATCAACTCTCAGGGATAATTGTATATCACCTTTCCTAGACATTCAGCTCTTGCCTTTATATACTTGTTTGGCCAGTTAGAGGTTTATTGTGTCTTTTATTGTAAGTTGTCTCGGATCCTATTTCTTTTAAAAGCAAGCTTGGTATAAACAAATAAAACCAGGATGGTAATAATTAGGCACCAGGGAACACAGAAGAGAACTAAGGCAGAATTCTTCTTCCCCTCCAGGAAATGACTGTGGCTGAGGAGATAAAACTGAAACATGAAAAATGTCATGATAGGGACACTTCAGTTGTTACCACTGGTTAGAAAATTTGGTTTCACAAGACTGGGCCTACCTGATAACACAGGCTTTGTTTCACCTTGAGTAAAAGGGTTGAGAAGACAGGGGGCACCTGGATTTGAACCAGGGACCTCTTGATCTGCAGTCAAATGCTCTACCCCTGAGCTATACCCCCAGCCATGTATCCTTCTTCAATAAAGATACTTTCATCGTCAGCCTGGTTCTCAGTGGTGCTCTGGTCAAGCTGTGTTTCCTCTGCAGTTTATGAGCTGCTCTTCTGCACACCCTCCTCCACACCTGTCAGAGCTTGTTCCCCTTCTCCAGAGAATTCTCCAGAGAACTCCCACCTATACCCAGAAGAGCATCTTTCTCCACAGAGCACTTCTTACCACTCCCTCATAATTATCCTTATCAAGCTGGGTGTGGTGGCGCACGCTTGTCATCCCAGTACTTGGGAGGCTGAGACTGGCGGATCCGGGTTCACGGCCAGCCTCAGCTACTTAGTGAGGCCCTCCACAACTTCGTGAGACCTGGTTTCAAAATAAAGGATAAAAAATAGGGCCGGGATCCCTGGTACCGCAAAAAAAAAAAAAAAAAAAGAAAGAAAATAATTATCATTATCATTACTATTACCATTTGGTACAACAGTATCCCTACCCATGCCACTTAACATCTAAGATCTTTTTATTTTCTTTTTCTCCATCTCCCATTCTCTGTCTTGGTTTCCTTTTTCGGGGACCAAGACCAGGGCTATAGAGGAGGCTTGCAGGAGCTGGGGTGACCCCACGGGAGTCATCTGGCCAATGAAGCTGCAGCCTCAGTGTTTTGAAGGAAAAGGAGGGTGTCTGGGTCCCTCCTGCTGTCAGCAAAGCCAGAGGACACTGGGCATCGGGCCTCTGGTTCTGGAACTCCAAGAGCCCCTACTTGACAGTAATAAATGTTCCAGTACTGAGCCATCATCAACTGCATTTCTGTTTGAGCCCTGCTTGGTTATGATACACTATACTATTAGATAAAGTCTTCTATTATTTTGTTTATGTTATTCTGCAATGAGATGAGCTTTCTTTTTGGAATGTGCTCTTTTTATTTTTTAGGTCTGGATTATGCAAACTTCCTAGGATAATTTGGAGAAATTTCCATAGTTATGTTCCAGAACATTATATATAATCCAAGAGTGATCTATTCCTAACTAAATGATGGGAAACACTTGCCTGTAAGCCCTCGGGGTGGGTGCTATTGTGAGAAGAGCTCCTTGTCTTTTATTTACTTATTTCTTTATGTCTTTATTTTAAGTACTGGGGATTGAACCCAGGGCCATTCTATCTCTGAGCTATACCCCGAGCCTTATTTTATTTTTTATTTTGAAACAGGGTCTTGCTAAAATGCTGAGAGTCTCACTAAATTGCCGAGGCTTACCTCGAACCTGTCGTCCTCTTGTCTCAGCCTCCAAAGTGCTGGGATTATAGGTGTGTGCACGGCTGCTCCCTTTCTTTTAAATGTGTTCTATTATTGGTATTTTTAGGTGCTCCACTTCTTCCTGGGTCTCTTTTAGTGATTCATTTTCACTAAGAAAATATACATAGTATTTTCTTACAGTGTGAAAATATATTTAGGTATGTTCTGTTTTTCTTTAATTATGTTGTTCATTTGTCTTTTCTGTTTATTCTCAGTTGGACTACTTGAAGATTTGCTGGGTTTGTTGTTATTGTTGTTGTTTTGGTGTTGAGTATTGAACCCAGAGCTTTACACATGCTAAGCACATGCTCTACCACTGAGATATACCCCCAGCCCACTTGCTTTTATTTTTTTACACGTTTTTATTGGTGCATTGTAGTCTCACATTACAATGAATATCAGTTTGGTGTTAACATACATGCACACAGCTCTTGGTGTCCCTCCCCCCGCCTCCCCTCCCACAGGTAGTACTGAGAATGATGTTGGTATTATCTCATATGTACACATTGTTTATGATAGTAATTCCATAGATTAGTAATTCCATAGATTCACTTCTTTCTTGCCCTTCCCCTTCCGTTGTACCACTTCCCTTGCACCACTGAGGGTTCTCTGTTGTCATTGGAGTCCCTTTTGTGTCCCCACTACTCCCTAGGTTGCGCATATTAATGAAAACATTTGACCCTTCTCTTTTTGTGATTGGCTAATCTCACTTAACATAATGTTCTCCAGATCCTTACATTTTCTTGCAAATGCTGTTATTTTGTTCTTCTTTATTGCTGAGTAGAATTCCATTGTGTGTATTTCCCATAATTTTGTAATCCATTCGTCTGTTGTTGCTTTTATTTTTGAGGTAGAAATTCATATCCAATTTCAGTTGACATGAGTAGTTTTTGCTTCATGTACTTTGATGCTCTGCTAATAGATGAATACACATTTAGGACTGTTATATTTCCTTGATGATTTTTTTTTTTTGCAGTACTGGGGATGGAACCCAGGGGCCTTCTACCTCTGGGCTACACCCCCAGACCTATTTTATTTTTTATTTGGAAACAGGGCCTCACTAAGTTGCTGAGGCTGGCTTTAAACCTGTGATCCTCCTGTCTCAGCCTCCCAAGTACTGGGATTACAAGTGTGTACCACCACGCCTGGCTTGAGTTGATATATATATATATTTTGGGAGGGGCGATACTGGGGATTAAACCTAGGGGCATTCTACCTCTGAGCTACACCCCCAGGCCAATTTTTTATTCTTTATTCTGAAACAGGGTCTCACTAAGTTGCAGAGGGCCTCACTAAGTAGCTGAGGCTGACCGCAAACCCAGATCTCCAGTCTCAGCCTCCCAAATACTGGGATTACAAGTGTGCACCACCACACCTGGCTTGAATTGATATTTTATATGGTTATAAAATATCCTCTTTAGGCTGGGCGTGGTGGCGCACGCTTGTAATCCCAGTACTTTGGGCAGCGGAGACCAGAGGATCCGGGTTCGCGGCCAGCCTCAGCTCTTTCTCTTTCTCTTTCGCTTTCTCTCTCTCTCTCCCTGTCTCTCTCTCTCTCTCTCCCTGTCTCTCTCTCTCTCTACTTAGTGAGGTCCTCCGCAACTTCGTGAGACCTGGTTTCAAAATAAAGTGTAAAAAAAAATAGGGCCGGGGGTGTAGCGCGGAGGTAGAATGCCCCTGGGTTCAATCCCCGGTACTGCAAAAAAAAAAAAGTAAATAAATAAATAAATAAATAAATAAATAAAATATCCTCTTTAATGCTGATCATTTTCCTTATTCTGAAGTCTATTTAGTAAGTTATAAAATAGTCTCTCCATCTTGCTTTTGATTAATGTTTATGTAGCATATCATTTTCACCCATTTAAACTATTAATGTCTTTATACTTAACATGTTCTTATAGACAACATATAGTTTTTTTAGCTACTCAAAATCTCTGACTTTTAATTGGATTGTTAAACCATTTATATTTAATGTAATCAACTGCTGGGTTGCATTTACATCTATTATCTTACTATTTATTTTCTATTTGTTTCAGTGTTCTTTTTTTTTTTTTTTGGAGGTACCGGGGATTGAACCCAGGGGCATTCTACCTCTGAGCTACACCCCTAGCCCTATTTTTTGTTCTTTATTTTGAAACAGGGTCCCACTAAGTTGTAGAGGGTCTCACTAAGTAGCTGAGGCTGGCCGTGAACCTGCGATCCTCCTGTCTCAGCCTCCCAAGTACTGGGATTACAAGTGTGTGCCACTACACCCGGCTTCAAGTGTTCTTCCTTGCTTTTTTTTCTACCTTCTTTCAGACTGAATTTTTTTATTATTTCATCAGCTTATTAGCTATTCCTCTTTGTGTTATAAATTTTAGTGGTTCCTCTGGGGATTACACATCACCTAACATATCATATTTTACCTTCAAAGAATGTTTTGCCGGCCAGGCGTGGTGGCGCATGCTTGTAATCCCAGTACTTGGGAGGCAGAGACCAGAGGATCTGGGTTCGCGGCCAGCCTCAGCTACTTAGTGAGGCCCTCCGCATCTTAGTGAGACCCGGTTTCAAAATAAAGGATAAAAAATAGGGCCGGGGGTGTAGCTCGGAGGTAGAATGCCCCTGGGTTCAATCCCTGGTACTGCAAAAAAAAAAAAAAAAAAGAATGTTTTGCCCTTCACTGATAGTATGAGAATCTTCCAATGGATTTCCCTTTCTCGTATTATCCTTTGTGTTATTGTTATGGTAGATTTTATTTCTAATGTAGACTATAAACCCCTAATACATTGCTATTATTCTTTTTTTTTTTGCGGTACTGGGGATTGAACGCAGGGGCGTTCTACCTCTGCACTACACCCCCAGCCCTATTTTTTATACTTGATTTTGAAACCGGGTCTCACGAAGTTGCGGAGGGCCTCACTAAGGAGAGAGAGAGAGAGACAGAGAGAGAGAGCGAGAGAGAGAGAGAGAGAGAGAGCTGAGGCTGGCCGCGAACCTGGATCCTCCGTTCTCCGCCTCCCAAAGTACTGGGATTACAAGCATGCACCACCACGCCTGGCCACATTGCTATTATTCTTGCTTTAACCATCCAGTTACCTTTTAAAGAGATTTTAAAATGAGAATTAAAATTATATCTAGATATTTCCCATTTTTGACACTTTTAATTATTTGTGCAGATAAATATTTTTACCTGATATTATTTTCTCTTTGCCTGAAGAACCTGCTTTATTCCAGTGGAGTAAATCTACTGGCGATTAATCCTCTGAACTTTAGTTAGTCTGAAAAAAAATGTTTGTTTTACCTTCATTGTTAAAGATACTTTCACTGAGTATAGAAGTTATTGGATACAGAATTAATAGTATTTTTTAAAATATGTTCCTTTTTCCACCTCTCTGGACTGCATGGTTCTGATAAAAAGTCTGATTTTCGTTCCTTTATGCAGTTTGGTTTTTTCCACCTGTGACTCTCTTTAATATTTTTTCTTTCTTTCTTTCTTTCTTTCTTTCTTTCTTTCTTTCTTTCTTTCTTTCTTTCTTTCTCTCTCTCTCTCTCTCTCTCTCTCTCTCTCTCTCTCTCTTCCTTCCTTCCTTCCTTCCTTCCTTCTTTCCTTTTCTTTCTTGGTACTAGGGATTGAAGCCAGGGGCATTCTACCTCTGAGCTATAACCCCATCCCTTTAATTTTTTTTATTTTGAAATAGGGTGTCACTAAGCTGCTGAAGGCCTCACTGAGTTGCTGAGGTTGGCCTCGAACCTGTGATCCTCCTGTCTCAGCTTCCCAAGTACTGTGATTACAGGCTCACGCCACCACGCCTGACATTATTTTCTCTTTATCATTGATCTTGAATTTGGCTTCTGTAAGGCGCTCCCAGATTCTCTCAACACAGACCCTGCCCACTGCCTCAAACCTCCTACGACTGTCTCCACTGGCCCTCACCCAAGCCCTTCCTTCACTCTTCACCGCCCCGGACCCGTTCTCCTCCTTGTGGGATATGTCGAGACATCAGTCAAAATGTGCTCATCTAGCCAGGCGTAGTGGCGCACGCTTGTAATCCTAGTACTTGGGAGGCTGAGACAGGAGGATCACAGGTTCAAGGACAGCCTCAGCAGTTTAGTGAAGCTCTCCGCAACCTAGTGAGAGCCTGTTTCCAAATAAGAAGTAAAATCGGTCTGGGGGTGTAGCTCAGAGGTAGAATGCCTCTGGGTTTAATTCCCAGTGCCACAAAAAAAAAAAAAAATGTGCTCAGCAACCTCTCTTCCATGACAGACAGATGAAAAATGCTTTTGCCCTTACTTTAAATCCTTCAAAATCTAACCAAGGATACATGGCTTTCTCTCTTTCCTCTAATTCTTAAATGGTAGACCCACAAAAATGCTTTAAAATTTTTTTGTATTAAAGCCACTTGTGAGCCGGGCATGGTGGCGCACACTTGTAATCCTAGTACTTGGGCGGCTGAGACTGGAGGATCGCAGGTTCAAAGACAGCCTCAGCAATGTAGTGAGGCTCTCAGCAACCTAGTGAGACCCTGTTTCCAATAAGAAATGAAATCGGTCTGGGGATGTGGCTCAGAGGTAGAATGCCTCTGAGTTCAATCCCATTAAAATAAATAAATAAATAAATAAATAAATAAATAAAGCCACTTGTGTATGTCACTATAAAAGTTTACATAGTATATGCAGACAGTGCAATATTATTCAACCTTAAAAGCAAAGGACAAAGTGGGTGCAGTGGTGTGTGCCTGTAATCCCAGGATTTGAGAGGCTGAGACAGGAGGATCGCAGGTTCGAGCCTAGCCTCAGCAACTTAGCGAGACCCTCACCACTTAGACCCTGTTTTGAAATAAAAAAATAAAAAGGGCTGGGAGTATAGCTTGGAGGTAGAATGCCCCTGGGTCCAATCCCAGTACCTCCGCCTCTCCCCCCAAGCAAAAGACATTCTGACACATGCTACAACATGGATGAACCTTAAAGGCATGGTACTAAGTGAATTAACCCAGTCAAAGTAGACGAATACTGTATGATCCCACTTATACAAGGCATCTGGTCAAATTCATAGAGACAGAAAGTACAGGCTGTCCTCCCTCCTCCAAAGCAGAGTTTCTGTTCGGGACAGTGAAGAAGTTCAGGAAGTGGATGGTGCTGATGGTTGCACAGTGACGTGCATGTGCATAATACATCTGAATCGTGCACTTAAAAAGGGTCAAAAGAGCAGCTTTTATGTTATGTGCATGTTACCAAAATAAAAAAGCAAATAAGCTTATGACAAAAACAAAAATACTGGCAGCCCCTATCTCTCTCCTCTGCATACAACCCCTAGTCCCAAAGAAAACCACTTTCAACCTCTAGTTTATCTTCTTCTTGCTGTGTACTTCCATTAGTCTGAAGAACAGGCTTATACAGTTACTTCTGGATTTTTAAGTTTTGAATTTTATTTAAATTCCTATGGTGAAAGAAAAATTTAGCTCTTATACAAGTCTCTTTCCTTCCTACCCCCCACATGCCACACAAATATATATGTATATATATATATACACATACACACAAACCACATACACACATACCATGTAGCCACACACACTGCACACACCACAAACATGCAGACTCCACACTTACACACAACACACATACACACAGAGGCACACCACACACATATACTGTCTACACACATCGCCCACATATATGTTGTATACTTACACACACTACACATATACACACAGAGACACACCATATACACATACACACTCTACAAATATCACACATACACAGACATAGAACACATTTATGCATACATATACTATACACATGACACACACATACACCACATACAGACACGCTCCATGCACCCACATACCATACACATGTACATATACATATATTCATAAACACACACATATACACATGCCACATACACATAAATTTTCCCCCACGTATACCACATACTTCTTCTAGCTTCTCCACTCAGTATTAGTATTTATAGTATTATGACCATGTAAGTACATTTTTGCAGCTGAGCTTAATAGTATCCTCTGATTAGATATTCTCTCTTATATAACTCTTTGTTTCCTGGGGAATTCTGTGGTTCACTGTTTTTTACAAACTTCATTAATCATTCTGATGTTTTTGACAGAGCAATCAATCTGCTTCCATGCAGCCAAGCTCATCAGTTAGTTTATTGGTGTGATTTCTTATTTTTTTTAGAGACGTTCCTCCTGATGTGCTGTTTTCCTGCTCTGAGCCGTCCCTGTCTCCCGGCCTGCTGCAGCTGTCATCAGGGATCTCCTCCCGCCACCGCCCTGGGACTCCCCTGTGCCCGGCTGCCCTTCCTGGTGAGCAGCATCAGTGTGGTGAAGCAGACCTCAGCGGCTCCCTGTGACCTGGGTCTCCATGGATGCCCTCTTCTGTCACACTCAGTTGGTAGTTTATGTGGGGATTCCGCACCCAGATTGGTGACAATTTTTCTTGTCACATTAAAAGGCATTGCCCCTTTTCCCCTAACTTTCAATGTGACGGGTGAGAATTCTGATGTTATTTTAGTTCCTTAGCATTTTGTTTTTGTTGTTGTTGTTTTGTTTTGTTTTGTTTTTTGCAGTACTGGGGATTGAACCCAGGAGCATTTTACCTCCAAGCTACACCCCAGCCCGATTTTTTTTTTTTTTTGGCAGTACTGGGGATTGAACCCAGGGATATTCTACCTCCGAGCTACACCTCCAGCCCTATTTTTTATTCTTTATTTTAAAACAGGGTCTCACTAAGTTGTGGAGGCCTCACTAAGTAGCTGAGGCTGGCCATGAACCTGCAATCCTCCTGTCTCAGCCTCCCAAGTACTGGGATTACAAGCATGCGCCACCACGCCCGGCCCCAGCCCTATTTTTTATTTTTTATTTGTTTGTGGTACTGGGGATTGAACCCAGGGGCATTCTACCTCTGAACTACACCCCCAGCCCTATTTTATCCTTCCTTCTTTCTTTCCTTCCTTCCTTCCTTCCTTCCTTCCTTCCTTCCTTCCTTCCTTCCTTCCTTCCTTCCTTCCCCAATACCGAACGGGGGAAAAACAAGGCATCTGACGCTGGCTGCGGCACTCTGTGAGTATGGGCGGCCCTTGTGGGCTGATGGCTTCGTTGCAGGGAGAGACTGAAGAGGCTGATTTTGCAGATCACAGAAAAGGATAAGGACTCCAGATGGTATTACCCATCTCTAGCTAGGGCTGCCAACGGACTGTGGTCACCCAACTGAGACAGGGGTGGAGAGGGTCTCAGTTTAGCATGTAGATGTCCCCTTAGTCCTCATGAGGACAGGGACTTTGTTTTGTCCAGTCCTGTACATGTATTACTGTACCGGGCAGACTGTACACATCCAACAGACGTTTGTTGAATGAATCCTATTTTTAGTTGAGCAACCATCACCTACACTCCTGAGCCCAGACTCGCTCTGGGTCAGCCTCTGCTGGAGTAAGCCTCTCTCCTGCCAGAGGGGGAGGAGGGCCCCCCCAGGCTCCTTCGTGGTGTAAAGGATCTGGGGTCTTTCTGCTTGGGCAGTAGCGTTTCAACCAGTGCTACCGTTGCCAGCCCGCCATGGAGGCCTGTTTGCTGGGCTGTGATGCCTCTAGTGCCTGGGCCTTTCCGGGGTTCTGCTCTGGGAGACAATTTGCCCCCCGGGGCTCAGTCTCTGGAGGCATTTAGCTTTCAGCTTCCTCAGGTCTGTGAAATCAGTTATCATTCCCAAACTGTGTCTCGACTGGGCGTGGTGGCACACACTTGTAATCCTAGTACTTGGGAGGCTGAGACAGGAGGATCGCAGGTTCGCAGCCAGCCTCAGCTACTTAGTGAGGCCCGCCACAACTTAGTGAGACCCTGTTTCAAAATAAAGAATAAAATACGACTGGGGGTGTAGCTCGGAGGTAGAATGCCCATGGGCTCCATCCCCAGTACTACAAAAAAAAAAAAAGAATAAAAAATAGGGCTGGGGGTGTAGCTCGGAGGTAGAATGCCCCTGAGTTCAATCCCCAGTACTGCAAAAAAAAAAAAAAAATTTTTTTTCCCATTCTCTTTTTATTGGGGGGGCTTAAAGCATTCTACCTTTGAACTACCCCCCCCCTTTTTGTACTGGGGATTGAATTTGGCTAGATGGGAAATTTAAAATAAAATATACTAGTGATTATATTAAATGTGAATGAACTAAATACTCCAGTTATTAGACAAAACTTGGAAAACTATATATATATAACTATATATATATAGCTGGGCATGGTGGTGCACGCCTATAATCTCTGTACTTGGGAGGCTAAGACAGGAGGATCGTAGGTTCAAGGCCAGTCTCGAGATCCCATTTCAAAATACAAAGTTAAGCCGGGCATGGTGGCACACACTTGTAATCCCAGTTCTTGGGACGCTGAGACAGGAGGATCACAGGTTCAAGGCCAGCGTCAGCGACTTGTGAGGCCCTCTGCAACTTAGTGAGACCCTGTTTCAAAATAAAGAATAAAATAGGGCTGGAGGTGTAGCTCAGAGGCAGAATGCCCCTGAGTTCAATCCCCAATACCACACACACACACACACACACACACACACACACACACACACACACAAAGTTAAAAGGGCAAGGGGGAAGCCAGGCATGGTGGAACACGCTTGTAATTCCAGTACTTGGGAGGATTGCAGGTTCGTGGCCAGCCGGGCATGGGGGGGAAGGGGGTATATCTCAGAGGTAGAACACCCCGGGTTCAATCGTGCACGAGCCCCTCACAATGCCGTGTGGATCTACTTTCTCGCATCATGGCCTCGCACTCCCCCACTGTCTTCGCTCCCCAGCTGCCTCCACTCGCCACCTTCTAGAGACACACAAGCATACACTTGCCCTGCAGCCACACTGTGTGCTCTCCACAGAGCAGCAAAGCTTTTATCTGCTACTGAAGGCTCTTCAGCAACTTAGCTCTGGCCAGACATCCATCCTGTGAGACCAACGTGGCCTGTCATTGATGTACATGTAATGATGTATTTATCTGATACTGGGGATTAGACCCAGGAAATTCTACCTCTGAGCTACATCCCCAGCCCTATTTTATTTTTAAAACAGGGTCTCACTAGGTTGATGAGTCTCGCTCCTTGCTGAGGCTGTCCTCAAACCTGCGACCCTCCTGTCTCAGCCTCCTAAGTACTGGGATTACAAGTGTGCGTCACCATGTCTGGCTTATTTATTTGTTTGTTTGTTTGTCTTAAGGCTTTCCCTACCTTCCTGGCTCAGTTGCTTTTTTTCCTGTGTTTTTAAGGACATTTTGTTTGCCTCGGTACTATAGCTCATGTTTTGTTGTGTTGTAATTACTTCCATTAGGCTCTGAGCATGTGTTGGGCAGGAGAAGTGTCTAGATATTCTTCCTCTGAGCTGGGCATGCCTGCAATCCCAGTACGTGGAAGTCTGAGAGGGGAGGATCACAGGTTCAAGCACAGGCACAGTAACTTAGCAAAATGCTGTTGTAAAACAATAAGTAAAATAGGGCTGGGGGTGTAGCTCAAGATAGAATACCCCTGGGTTCAATCCCAGTACCACAAAAATAATTAACTAACTAAATAAATAAAATATTCATTTGTATATCTTTGGATCCTAAGCACTCATTAGATGCTATAAATAAATAAATACGCCGGGCGTGGTGGCACACGCTTGTAATCCCAGTACTTTGGGAGGCGGAGACTGGAGGATCCGGGTTCGCGGCCAGCCTCAGCTCTCTCTCTCTCTCTCTCTTTCCCTCTCTCTCTCTCTCTCTCTCTCTCTACTTAGTGAGGCCCTCCGCAACTTCGTGAGACCCAGTTTCAAAATAAAGGAAAAAAAAATAGGGGCCGGGGGTGTAGCACGGAGGTAGAACGCCCCTGTGTTCAATCCCCGGTACCGCAAAATAAATAAATAAATAAATAAATAAATAAATAAATAAATAAATTTTTTAAATGTTGCTTGAGTTTAACTAAGGAGAATTGATTGGCCTTTCTACCTTAAATTTCTTTTTTTTAGTCAGGTGTGGTGGTGTACACTTAGTACTTGGAAGGCTGAGACAGGAGGATTGCAGGTTCGAGGACAGCCTCAGCAAGTAGTGAGACTCTCATGAACCTAGTGAGACCCTGTTTCCAAATAAAAATAAAAAATAGGGCTGGGGGTACAGCTCGGAAGTAGAATGCCCCCCGAGCTCCACCCCCAGCCCATTTTTATTTCTTTTTTTTTTTTTTTGTATGTGTGTGTTACTAGGGATTGAACCCAGGGGCATTCTGCCTCTGAGCTATATCCCCAGCCCTATTTTATGTTTTATTTGAAAACAGGGCCTCACTAAGTTGCGAAGGGCCTCACCACGTTGCTGAAGCTGTCCAGGAACTTGTCATCCT
>PVJS01027153.1:0-26455 GCA_004027185.1 Glis glis | reverse complement strand
AAAAAAAAAAAAAAAAAAAAAAAAATAGAATGGTGGTTACATAAGGCTGGGATGGTTAAGGGGAGGAAGAGATGGGGAGATGTTGTCTAAAGAATATATAATCACAGTTGGATAGGAGGAATATGTTTAAAAGATCTACTATACAGCCTGGTGACTATGGTTAATGACAATAGGCTGTATTCTTGAAAAAATTCTAAGAATTTTAAGTGTTCTCACCATAAAAATGATAACTATGTGAAGTAATGCATTTGTTAAGTACTGGGATTTAACCATTCCACAATATATATATTCTTCAAAATGTCATGTTGTACATGACAAATAAATGAAATTTTATCTGTCATTTTAAAACAATTTAAAGGTAAAAGGAAAAAATATATCATGCAAACACTAGTCATAACAAAACTGGAGTAGAGCATAACAGCAGATAAGCAGACTTCAGAACAAGGAACATTATCAGGGATAGAGTGGAACATTTCATAACAATAAGGAAGTCAATCTGTCAAGAAGATATTGGATCGCGGGTTTGAGACCAGCCTCACCAACTCAGCAAGACTCTCAGCAACTGTTTCAAAATTAAAAATAAAAAGGGCTCTGGGTGTAGCTTGGAGGTAGAATGCCAATTCCCAGTAGCAAAATAAAAATAAATAAAATAAAAATAATAATAATAAAACAGGAGGTTGAGACAGGAGGATTGCAGGTTCAAGGCCAGTCTCAGCAAATTAGACCTCAGCAACTTGGTGAGACCCAGCTTCAAAATAAAAAATAAAATAGGGCTGGGGGTGTGGCTAGGAGATAGAATGCCCCTGGGTTCTATCCCCAGTACCAAAAAGAAGAAAAAAAAAGATGATATACCAAGCCTAATATATATTTAATAACAGAATTCTAAAATACATGAAAAGCAAAACTGATAGAACCAAAAGGAAAGATTGGAAGGCTCATCAATTATAATGGAAAGCTTCAAAACTAATCTCTCAATAATTGATAAAATTAGTACAGATAGAGAAGATCTGAACAACATTGTCAATCTCAGTGTTCTCCAAAACTTAAATGACATTTGCGGAACACTCCATCCAACAACAGACTATACATTCTTCTCAATGTATGTTATATTTACCAAGATGAATGTTATTTGGGGCCATACAACAAATCTCAGTAAATTAAAAAAGATCCAAGTTATACAAAATATGTTCTCTGACCACAATAGAAGTAAAGTAAAAATCAATAATAGAAAGATCTCTGGGAAGAACCCACATATTTGAAAATAGTTGAAACCACGCTGCTAAATAACTCATGGGCCAAAAAGAAAATCAATGGGGATATAAGAAAATATTTTAGGAAGAATGAAAACAAAAATACAGTTGAAATGTGTGGGATGCCACTAAAGGAGAACTTACAAGGAATTATACATCAAGCATTTAGTTCAAAATCTATTGTCTAACATGCACAAGGCCCTGGGTTTAATCCCCAGTACTCCTACCCCCCCACAATATATATAGAGTATATATGTATAATATATAACATATATTATAGACCTGATATAAAAATTAAAACTATAAAACTTCCAGGAGAAAATATAAGAGAAAAGGCTTTACAATGTTCAGGATGGCAAAGATTTCTTGTAGAGGAAATACAAAATGCCTAAGGCTTAACAAAAGCCACTGTTATAAAAATGAAAACATTTGCTTCAGGCTTGGGAGAAAATATTCACACATACATCTGAGAAAGGACTTGTACCAGAAGTATCAAAATCCTTTAAAACACAACAATAAAAGGTAAAAATGCCAATGGCACATGAATAGATGCTTAATATCATTATTCCTCAAAGGAAAGCAAATTAAAACCCTAGAGTTATATGTTATAGTTAGATATAGAATGGCCCCTTGAAGAGCTCATAAATTGGTGTTTGGAGTTGGTGTAATTGAGTCATGAGGGTTGTAATCCCAGCAGTGGATAAATCCATGGATTTATCTGGGTGGTAGCCTACGTGGGTCCCTGGGGGTGCAGCCTTGGGGATTATATGTGGTTCCTCCTCCTCCTTGCTTCTGGCCCCCATGATGTGAGGAGCACAGCCTGTGCGTTCTCACTCTCTCCACTTCCCGACACTGCCATGCCCTGATATCTATGGTCCCCGGCCTCACATGGACTGAACCCAATATCTCCAAGGAAAATTGTGAGCAAATAAATCTTTCTTCCTCTAGTTGTATGGTCAAGTCTTTTAGATTATGCTGTGAAAATGCTGAGGAATACAATATACTAGACTATCTTAAAGCTTAAAATGCCTGGCAATACTATGTGCTGGCAAGGACAAGGACCAACAAAAACTTTCCTATGCCACTGATAAAATTGTAAAATAATACTACCACTTATTATATGATCCATCTATTCCACTCTTAGGTATTTACCCAAAAGAAATGAAATCCAAAATGTACACAGAGAATTGTACATGAATGTTCATAGTAGCTTTCTTCATAACAGCTGAACAATGGACACAACCCAAAGGGCCCACACAGGTGAATGCATAAACAAATTGTGGTCTATTTACACAATGAAAGAATACATAGTAATAAGAAATGAATTACTGATTCATACAACAGCACAGATAAAACTCAACAACACTGTGCCAAAAAGAATACAGACACAAAAGAGTATTGTATGACTCCATTTATATGAAATTCTAGAAACAGTATAGTGACAGAAAGTAGCTCAGCTGATGTCTACGGACTGGAGTCATGGGGAAGTTTGACTGTAAAAGGGGTAGGAAGGTACTGATGGAGATGATGAAAATATTTTAGATCTTGATTATAGATTATAGTGATGAGAATAGTTAGTGTTCACATTTGTCAAAAATCATCATCACAATGTAAATTCAAAATAGATGAATGTTACTGCATGTAAACTCAATCTCAGGGATAATTAAAAATAAAAAATATAAGCTGGGTGCTGTGGCACATTCTTGTAATCCCAGTACTTGGGAGGCTGAGACAGTAGGATAGCAGGTTCAAGGTCAGAAGCACGTGGTGACTTAGTGAGACCCTGTTCTACAATGAACAATATAAAATAGGGCAGGGGTATAGCTCAGAGGTAAAACAACACCCCTGAGTTCAATCCCCAGTACAACCAAATAGAAAGAAAGAAAGAAAGAAAGAGAGAGAGAGAGAGAGAGAGAGAGAGAGAAATAATACACTATTTTGGCACATACACAGATAATTAAATACTTTTTTAAATGAAAGTAATGATAAACACAAAATTTAGGACAGTGTCTAACCCTGAGTTAAGATACTAGTTAGGTAGGAGGCAGGGGATAAAAAGGAGGAAGGAATAATATACAGGTGGATAAAACTGCTATTGATGGCCTAGTTCTTGGGTTGGATAATATTTATCATGTTTTAAATTAAAAAAGAAGGCACTACATGAGAGCAATGGTGACAGTGTGTTATAATTCACCTAATTCTATGGACCTGAAGTACAGATTAAACAAAAAAAAAAGGTAGTCACCTCACCCATATATTTCCCATGTCTCGGATGTAGGAAATATGCGAATAAATCCACCTCTCCGATCATTCTCTTCCTTTACCCTCCGTAAAACTTTGATCTAGATGAAGGAAGAGAAAATAAAATGAGTACCTGTTTTAAAAACTGGAATCTGTGTAGACAAAGGACAAGTGTTATGATCCAAGAATATGACAAAAGTATGCAGGTAAGAATTATTTCCATTTAAGATATTTTCTGAGAAGTTTCTCCTATCTTGAATCTGTCTCTTTTCAATGGAAGATATGAGTCTATCATGAATATTATGAATTACTTGCTAATTTCCACTGAACCCTGTATTAACCCAAAAGTCTGACATGGAGTTATCTTTACCTCCTCCATTGACAGACCAAGCACAGAACCACCTAACTTCCCCGGCACCTTCTCCCGGGCTGAGCCCACAAGGTTTTTCATTTCTGCATCACTGGCAGAGAGTGGACGGGAACGCTAAGGAGAAGAAAATAAAAGCATATTAAAAAAACAAACAGTTTTCATCATCTGTCCTCATTTCCCTCTGTTCATTCACTTAATATCATTATCTTTTCTAACATGTAAAAAACTCAAATTTATAGCCCAGTTTCTGTAATTAATCTCTTAGCCTGAAACCTTGGGAAACAGATTGAAGCTAGAAAATTCAAAGGTCAGAAGAGAAGACAGAATAGCAGAAAAACACTATGGGTGAGAGAGACACAAGCCAGAAAAAAAGGAATGATGTCCATATATTCTCTAAGCTAGTACTTACTCCTAATCTTGGTTTTAAAATATATCTAATATACTTTATATCTAATATATCTTATATCTTTATATCTAATACCTAATATTCAAGGATATGAAAAAAATCTGAAAATAGCCACATATTAAAGTAAATGTGTATTTATTACATTCAACACTAGGAACCAAGGAACAATCTATTTATTATGCCGCAGATGGAAAAGCTGGTTGTGGGATGTTTTAGAACTTCAGGGGGAAATACTGAGAGTCATCAGTGACACAGAAGAGAGCTATGAGGAACAGGCTGAGGAAACACTGCGGGTGCTGGAGGAAGTCAGAATATGTTCATCAAGGACCCAGGAATGATCTGGGCTCTTCCAGCTTCTGAAGAATGATCAGGGACATCATCTGAGTACAGAGGTTTTAATTGCTTCTGATGTCATGCAAGCACAGAAACAGAAAGGCAGCAAGGGAAGTCAGATGATATGAAGCATGATAATACACTATTATTGAAACAGATGAAGCGACTGATTAAGACAAATCTGCCAAGTAGAAAAAGTAAGAAAGAATTCAAGAACTACAGTTGCACATTGTCTTTAGATTCAAAGAAGCAGCTTCAACCTGGGAGAAGCAGTCCTATTGTCAGCAACTATGATTATCTTTATGTTTAGACTATCTATGTATGTTTGTGTCTCTCCAAAAGTCCTATGTTGAAGCCCTATCTCCCAATGTGATGGTGTTTGGATATGAGGCCATTGAGAGGTAATTAGGGTTAGATGAGGTCATGAGAGTGGAGCCTTGGTCTAATAGGATTACTGTCAGAGAGCTTGCTTGACCCATCAGCTTCCCCCCATGTGTGGAGAAACAGAGGCTGTATGAGCATACAAGATGCCAACCACCTACAAATCAAGAGAAGTCCTCAGAATAAAATCTGAGTTCTGTTGGCACCTTGATTTTACACTTTCCAGCCTCTAAAATTATGAGAAATAAACTTATCATATTGTTTAAGCCACCTAGTCTATGGTATATTATTTTGACAGACCAATACACCCAGCTTCACAAAGAACCCTGAATGGTTTTTACCTCTGGACACAAGGCAGAGCAATACTAATCTTCAAAGTCAGCATGTGAATTATAAAAACTAAATTTTTGGTAGGCAACTCCCTGATAAGATACCTACATAAAGAAAAACCACGAAATCAACAGACATAAGTAACATGTGAAGGCAAGGACTTTGACTTCTTTATTAGCTTTTACTGTAATATCTCCAACATCTAGAGCAATACTTAGCACAGAGAAAATCAATAAATATTTGTTGAACAAATAAACAAATGTTGAGAATTAAAATTTGCAGAAGAATTTGGGGAAATATTTTAATTCCCTTCAATCTCTGGGAATATATTAAACAGTATAAGTTGGAATGAAAATGTAAAAAGGGGAAAGTTTCAAGATATAAGAAAGAACCAATATAAGTAATATAATCATTTTTAAAAATCTTTACAGTATAGCCGGGCATGGTGGCACATGCTTGTAATCCCAGTACCTGGGAGGCTGAGACTGGAGGATCTGGGTTCACTGCCAGCCTCAGTTACTTAGTGAGGCATCCACAACTTAGTGAGACCCCGTTTCAAAATAAAGAATAAAAAATTGGGCTGGGGGTGTAGCTCGGAGGTAGAATGCCCCTGGGTTCAATCCCCGGTACCACAAAAAAAAAAATATCTTTACAGTATGATGTTGATTTAGTCTATCATTTGGAAGGGCAAAATATTAATTGAATGGTTTGAGAACTTTTCTCATGAATAGTTTGAGGGCTTTTCTACTTATTGTTTGCCAAAAAAATACCTACCTAGCTCACATGTGACATGGCTCTGATTATAAAGCTACAATTCAACTCTGGCAGCAAATCCTCTAAAAGTCAAGTAGCCTTCTTACCTGATGCTATTTAAAGGTGCTTTAATGTTATCTCAAATTATGTACCGAAGAGTAAGAAGTAAGCATTCATTTAAATGATACAATAAAAATGAAGACTTTAATTAAACATTTTAGAATAGAATACTATTTAAAAGTATTGGTAAGGCAAAATCTATATTAAAAGGTTAATGAAATATTTAAGAAGCACTTGTTTCCTATTAGAATAGTTTTAAGCAATATCTGATTATATTTATAAGAACACAGGTTGAATCACTACTGAATGGCATGTAATGAGCACCTCCAGTTTTGGGATTTTTGAAAATGATTTTTAATATTCCTGGCGTCTACAAATTGAGACAATGATGCTGTGACCTTCCTCTAAAGTATTTAGTGCCATTTGTTTAAACCATGAATTAGTACCTCAAAACTCGTAAACTTCTCTGGCAATCACTTTCAAAGAGTTGTCTCCTATACTTGTGTCTTCATTCACAACCAGCCCGTTTTTACTCACAACTGGCAACACTAGTGCTAGTTACCATGTGCACATATGAAGACTGGGGACAAGAGAAGGCATGTAGGGACTCAGGCCTGTGTTCTGCCTGAGGTACTTGGGAGGTTTGAGAAAGAGATATGACCTGAATTACAGACACAGGTGATAATAAAGGCAGAGAAAGGAAAAAAGGGAGAAAAAAGGATAAAAAGGAGAGAAAAGAAATGCCTGAGTGCCAAAGAGACTAAAAGGAAAACAAAGGAATCAGACTGATTTGAAAGGCCATTACAACTATCAGAAACAAGGACAAAACAGTCCAAATGTAAGCTGTTCTGTGGTTTTGACTTTGGGCACATCAGATATAATAAATCATATGTTCCAATGGGTTGACTGAATGCAGTACGGAAATAAGGCTCCTCTGAATTTAAAGAGAACCACTGACCCTGGCTAGGTGACATATAATTTAAACTACCAGGTCCCAGATAAATTTTAAATTGTCAAATTACTGCCTAGGTAAAAATTCTGCCATGTAACATGCATCAAAGATGTTAAAATATCATGAGTACAACTTATGATTCAGAAATCTACCCAGAGAAGAAATATTTATGTATTTAACCATTATTGCTAAGGAAGAACTGAGATTGTGAAACAAGGGATCCTGTGTCCCCATTCAAGCCAGTCAAAAACAGATGCTGATTCAGAAAAATTATCTCAGCCTAAAGCACGCGGGCAAGTACTAGTAATAAGAAATTGGCAAAAATGTAGAACATGAGAAAAGGTGAGCTATCCTAAAAGATACTGTAAGGGGCAGAAAATAAAATCTATTTCACAGAAAACAAATGTAAAGAATAAAAATCTCCAGCATGGTTTTACAAAGTTTGGAATTCTTCATTAAAAGACAAGAAACTAGAAATAGCTCATGTATATGTGATGCAACTTGCCATCTAGAATGTAAAAAAGTATAATCATCATAAAGTAAAATGAATTAATGCTATAAAAAGCATTAATTCAATAAATAAAAGGACCACATATCAATAAATCTGGGTACAAATGGACCAAAAAATGGCTTCTAAGAGAAGGTTTAAACGTAATGCTAACCAAAAGTATTAGGATTTGGGGAGGAGGGATGGGTTAAGCAAGCAGGCTTGTGTTACAATAAAAAACAGAGATATGAATTGTCTGGAAATTTGGAATAAACGTAAGTCAGCGGGTCTGAGAGACATGCATCTTGTTATTAAGGTTATTGGCTTTAAAAACAAAAAAACTTACCAAAACCACTTGCAATTATGTTTGAAAAATCATGAAGAACGGAGGAGGTACCGGAGTATTAGAAAAAAAAATAAATGAGGTACCAATCTTCAAAAATGTAAGAAGTATGCTCCTGGTGATTACCGCCTGATAAGTCTAACTCGAATCCCTAGTAAAATAATGGAACAAATATTAAAAGAAAAAATCCATAAACATTTGGAATTTAATGGGCTCATGAAAAGTATGGAGGTTGTTTTATTTATTTTAAAACATGCTTTAAAAGTTTGACTTTTACAACAAAATTACAAAAAGAGGGGACTACAGCAGATATATGTAGTGTGTTCGGACTTTAGAGAAGCATTTGAAAAAATTTCACAAAAGACTTATTTTAAATTATATTTCCAGTCAGGGGTTAATGCCATGATAAAATGAATATAATATATTGACAAAAAGTAAAAACAGTTCAAAGACCTAACTGTAAGATAATATAAATGGCATTGAATGAAGTTAAGGAGTAATTTCCAGAATGGGTATTAATTAAGCATTATTTAGACTCTTCATTGATGTCTGGAAAGAGAAATAAACAATATAAATAAACAAATAAATAAAATAGCATTTGTGGATGACAGTGTGAAAAACAGCACTGTGAACTGAGGAATATCAGAATAACACCAGATATCGATGATAGAAAAGGAGGAAGTCAAAATAAGGCTCGGAAGTAAGGGGGACTACATCTTCTGGGTTTGAACTATATGCACAATACTATCCTAAATATTTTACATATGCTTCATCCTTCCTTTTTCACCAAAACTTCATGTATGTATTATAATCCCCCTTTTGGCAGATGTGGAACTGAGCCTCAGAGAGTTAAAGGAACTTGCCCAGGGTCTTAGCAGAGATCAAATTTGAGTCTGGGTCCATCTGAGTCTAAAGTCCATGTTCTTTCCATAATAACAGGCAATACAATTTCTGGTGGGTGGAAATTTGAACCATAGACATTCAAAGGAAAAGAAAAGTGTAGATAGACATAATGGATTCAAAAGGAAAAGACAGACCAAGGGTAAAAGTACTAAGAGACTTCACAATGAAAACATGATGTAGTCTAAATCATCAGAGCAGAAATTTCTCTTTCTTTCTCCCTCCCCTCTTCCTCCCTCCCTTCCTCCCTCCTTCCTTCCATCCCTCCCTCCTTCCCTCTCTTTCTTTCTCTTAGTTCTGATGAAACTAGTGTGGAGTTGAGCGTCTCATTAACAGAAAGACAGTGACAAAGTAGAACATTCCACGGAATAATGAGTCAAAGAATTCAACATGTATAAAGGTAGTTGAATAAAGCCAGACATGTTTTGTGTCTTGTAAGCATGTTCAAATGCAGAACTACTAGAGAGAGGCCCTTCTCTCAAAAAGGCTACTGTAACTTATAGCAATTCAAGAAATACAGCTAGATGTAATGGAATTAAAATAGACAAAGGGAAATTCAGAATTATATATCAAAGATACTTTGACATCAAACTCAGAAGTCAATGAAACAGCATTTTTAATGTTCTTCTTAAGCAGATTAGTTCAAGGGATATTTAGAATGTAAGCTCTTTAAAGTCAACAGCCTTATTTATTTATTTATTCATTTATTTATTTATTTTGTAGTACTGGGGATTGAACCCAGGGGCATTCTACCTCCAAGTTACACCCCCAGCCCTATTTTATTTTTATTTTGAAACAGGGTCTTGCTAGGTTGATGAGAGTCTTACTACTTGCTGATGCTGTCCTCGAACCTGTGATCCTCCTGTCTCAACCTCCCTTTTTTTTGCCATGGATAGCAGCCAGCATATTTAGGTACTTACTAAATATAAAACACTATATACTACAAAGTTTTGAATTCTACCATCAACACCAAAATGCAGAACAAAAATTTACAGAACCAAATTAACCAGTTACCAAACACAAGACAAGTCTTGCAGTATGTCTTTTTTTCACTTCTTCATATAAAATATACAAATTATTTTATCAGAAATAATAGTTAAGAAAGTTACAATTCAAACTTCTAAATGTACCAGAAACTGCATCAGAGGGTACAAATGCCAATACAAGCATAATGGAGCTTTTTGCTAAACAACTAATAGTTGCAGTGACACACTTAAGTACCAGAGTATCTACCAAAAAGTATCAAATAGCAGGAAGAGGACCTGCACGTCTAGACTATTACTTCAAAAAAAATGTTAAAAAAAAGATTTGCATAGAAGAAAGCAACAATTAATCTCAAATACTATGAACAAGAACAGTAAGAGAGAAAGATATTTATTTTTACTTTAAAGGCATCATCTGAAATACTAATTCTTGAAGGTTTCTAAGATTCAAGTGCAAATCATCACATATATAAAATGTCGTTAAAGAACTCAAATATAGCCCAATGCAAAAATGTTAGTATCAAGCTGCTGATAACTATATCTTTCATTAAGATGTTTGAACCAAATAAAATTCATTTGTGAACTGTAATGTTTCTTTTCTAGAATATTTTAGTTAAAGTAATGGATATGCCTCTAAGCCCTGTTCACCATTTAAATTCAACTGCCTCCATCACAGCAGAATCACTATCAGGAAAAGAGTTCCTGCATCCTCTTATTTTGTATAAACAAGAAGACTTCTGTGCATTTCCTTTCATTTATTTTATTTTGTTTTTAAACTGTGTAAAAAGAAGGTGCATGATATATGTACTGTGGAAGGCTAAAGCTAAAAGGTTTTCCATTTTCAAAATGGAAATAAAATTTGAATGAAGTCTCCAAATGATCCAGAACTTACCTGTGTGGTATTTGATGATTGAAACTGTGCAGATACAGGGCGCTATAAGAGACAGAGAAATGAAATAAAGCCTTATCTTCTCCTAACATGCCTACATTTTCCATCTTTTATATCTATGATATAAAAAAGAAAAAAATAAGCCGGGAGTGGTGGTGCACATTTGTAATCCCAGTACTTGGGAGGCTGAGACTGGAGGATCCGGGTTCACGGCCAGTCTCAGCTACTTAGTGAGGCCCTCCGGAACTTAGCGAGACCCTGTTTCAAAATAAAGAATATAAAATATGGCTGGAGGTATAGCTTGGAGGTAGAATGTCCCTGAGTTCAATCCCCTGTACTGCAAAAAAAAAAAGGGAAAAAAATAATCTTCAAGCACAGACCAGATGCAAGAGCCCTACACTTTGTGACTGGAAGGTTGTTTATTATTTTTCATACTGTTTTCTCCTACACCATTTGTACTCCAGCTTCAGCTTCTCACCACTGAGGACACAATCCTACTGCCAGGCACCTGAAGATCCTAACGTTAACTAGCCTACCTGACAAGTAGGTTTCACACAGTACACGTATGTAGTAGACAGTTCCTTTAGCCTTTACGTAAGTGTAGGCTGTGTATGGATGATGTCAAGCCATTACCTACCAGCTGGCAAAACAAACAGACTTTGAAGATCTGAATTTTGACTCATCTACTATTTGCAAAAAATTGCAAATAAAAGTTGAACGGCAAGCTAAGAAAATGGATCCATTCATCCAAGATTGGTACACAGATACCCATAAAAGTAAAACTTGGCAAAACCGCATTAAAACTACACAGAAACATTAGCAATCCTTTATACATAATTTTGTGGCTCTTGCCACAGATGCTACATGAAACAATTTGCAAAGGAATGTGATTGCCCAAATAAAGTTTTCCTGGTACACCTAGGTTAATTCTCTACTTTTTCTTATTAAAAATTAAAGAAATTCCTTTGATCTGTGATGATGCACTAACCAAGTACAACTCCGTTGCTTGGTTTTATTTTTAATCCAAGGTAATACCTCTTAAAATACAGTACACCCTGTCCCACATCACAACACTAATTAGGGAATCATTCCAGAGCAGAGGGTCACAGATAGGCAGCACACAGATTATATCCAGCTCAAAGACATATTATATTTGGCCTGCAAAGTTGTTGTTTTTAATGAACTAATTGCAAATATTTAAAAGTAAGAATTCTGATTTCTCTTGACAACAGGAAGACCTCAGCCCCCTTGGTACACGCATGCTTGGCAGTGATTAGCTAGAGCACATTCGTTCAATGGCCGGCCCTTTTACACGAGGCCTCTCCTCTCCAGTTAGCCTCTGTCAAGCCACTCTAGCATCATTACACCTGCTCTACTTACTCGTTTACATTTCCTACCTGAGCCCTGACAGGAATCTGAGTTTGAAAACTCTGTTCCAGTAAAAAGTTCTCTAAATTAATAATAGTATGTGAGCATGGCAAACAGAAATAGCACCACTCTAAATGAGACCAGCAGGCAAAAGGAAAGAGGAGGAAGAGGAATAAAAGAAAAAAGGAAGGGAGAAAAAAAGGCATGGAGGGCTGACATAGAGGTGGGAGAGGGATCAAAAGGACAGGAGTAAAAAAGGAAAGAGAAGAGGGAGGGGAGAGGAAGAAGCTATTTGTGCCTTTAAAGAGCTTACAATCTAGTAGAGGCATACTGAATGACTTAAAAGTAACAAATCAATGAATACAAAGTAATGCAATACAAAACAATAATGTTGAAATGAAAAGTACAGGTCATTAAAGAGTGATACGGATTTGATAAGAAAAGATCTCCAAAACTGAATAGGTAAGGTAATCATAGCAGATGGACAGAGAGGAGGAAGGTGGAATTTTTTTTTTTTAAATGTGGTACTAGGGATTGATCCAAGGGGTATTCTACCTCTGAGCTCTACCCCATCCCTTTTTAAATATTTTTGTTTTGAAACAGGGTCTCACCAGGTTGCTGAGAATCTCACTACGGTGCTGAGGCTGTCCTCAAACCTGAGCTCCTCCTATCTCAGCCTCCCAAGTACTAGGATTACAGGCGTGGGCCACCACGCTGAGCTGGATATTTTAGAAACGAACTATTAAAGGCAAAGAAGCAGAAGTGGAAACTAGCAGTGTGGAAACAGACAGGGACTGAGGAGATGATGGAATGAGTAGACAGGAGGATCAGCTGATTGGTTTAACAGAAATGAAAATGTAGAGTACACAAAGACCAGAGCAATGCTTGATCAAATGAGGTTTTTTTGTGACAAGTAAGTTTCTTTAGACATTGATTTCATTTAGCCTCAATCAATAGCTCATGATCACTGAGTCCTTTTGAAGAGAATCGCACATAGAGAAGAAACTATTTCAATGGGGCATCTTTACAAAACTAGTCTGAAAATCAGACAGAATGCACTGATAACTAAGAATGAATAGGCTTCCTCTCTGTGCTTTGTTTATGAGCATGTCAATCTGGGTGGGGTGAGTTTTAAAGAGAGAGAGAAAGGAAAAAGGAAAGGTAGTGAGGAAAAGAAGCCAAGAGAAAGATAAAACAAAAGCAGGGAGTGTGTTTGTTGGAAATATTGGAAGCATAAGCTTGCAGCCACAGCTGGACACAAATCCCTCCCATCTAGACAGACCCCCAAATTCTCCTTCCCTAAGTGACCTCACACCCACAATGCTTCAGCTCCTTCACTACATCAGCTGCCACATCCCAGTAAGCCTCCTCTGGCCTCTGTGCCATTGAATTTGCTTACCTGAGGTTTCTGGAAAGGGTTTCGCCTGGAAGACTCAAAGGTGGGATAAATTGGCCGAGTTGTTGCCCGCTGGGCAGGATCTTGGCACACAAATCCTGAATGGGGAATGGGCAACATTAAAACCTGACATTTTCTAAGAAATCAGCAGGTTTGGCTGCACTTTTAACTGTACAAACTCAGTTTCACGGCCATAAATATTACAGAGATCCATTCGCAAGAGGATTATGCTGGTTGGGTAGCTGAAATGTGATTCTGTTTGAGAAAGAGATGTCACTTTTTGATGAATCCTGAATAAATGTGCAAATCAACATTTTAAAACACATAGGTATTAATAAGAACAAGTTATTTTAAAGTGGCTTCCTGGACAATGACTAGAAAATAATGTGTTTTTACCAGGAATACAAACCCAAGTGAGCAGTCTTGTGCCGATACATGATCTACTTCTGGAAGTGCTGAAGGTGCCCATGGCAACTTCCTAAATGGGCTTTGTACATTATCTGTCCCTTAAGAAATTGGACATCAGCTATTTTCACTTAACTTGCCCAAAAGAAGTGGATTCCCATCCAAGAAGAATAAAGTAGTTAAGTTTTATACTATCTGCTGGTATGTCAAGTACTAGTTCATCTCAAATACATTTTATTATGTCTTTTTAGAGAATTTTTAAAAACGACAATAAATCCAACTCATTCCCACCTGACTCTCCATCTCCATTTCAAAGTTCTGGCTTATCTATTTAAAACGGGATTTCTTCCCTGGGCTGCTATGGTTGTTAACTACTACAGATGGGATCATGTTGAGAACAGTAGAAACCGTCTAGCAGAAATACAGCCAGTCTCTTTTGTAGCAAGGCTTCTTCAGTGGGTTTCACTTTCCCAGTTCAGACAAAAATATACTTTCTGCAGATCTTTGCTTAATTCTCTGCTTCAGCTCCTAATTCCTGTGCCCTAGGTCTCAGCCTTAGTTGTGGTTCAGCCTCAGGACAGGATGGAGCCAGGGGGAGTAGAAACACATAAACACTTCCCTGAAAATATAATTTTTCAGTATAAAACATTCAGCATGGCTTAGGAACTGCCAACTGGCAAAACCTATGGAGCTGACAAAATGGATGCTCTCGTTAATTTTTATGTGAGTCCCATTGAGAAAACACTACTACTTACCTACAACAGTGAACATATCTGAAATCATACTGGCTTTAATCTTTAGGTCCAGAGGTGCATCACTAACAGAACACAGAAAGAAAAGAACAATTGATAATTTTGCAGGTTAACAGAACAGCTGCCTCCTAATGGGCCCTAATATAGCAAAATTTCCAAATGTTGATGAGAAGCAATGCATAAAGCACATCAAATCCATGGAAAAAGAAAAAGAAGTCTGGGCAAAAAAATCTCATCCTTCTTAAGGCAGGCCCAGCACCAACACATTGACTCCCTGACATGCAATCCTTTTCTTCCACAAGATCTTGGGCAACTCAAATTTTGTACAAGTCAGGAATACTGTTTCATTATCACTGTGGATTTTAGAAGTTTAGACTTTTAGAATAATCTGTTATGAGTGTGCCTGTCATCCAAATTATGTTTTACTGCTGCAACAGTTGAACCACATTCACATGCAAGACAAGAAACTTTGGCCATCATTTCTTTGTACTTTCTTTAAATAAAGACTTTTTGAAAGTCTTCATTTTCTGCTCTAAATCAATCTATTTAGGCTTGCAGGCTTGCAAATAGGGCAAAAAGATACAAGCAAGCCATACCAAATGCCGCTACATGGAACCACATGGAAACAGAAACAACATGGACTGAAAGCAAGAGGCCTCCCTGTGGCAGTGACCGCCATTCTGGCTTTGGTTTTGAGGTGTTGCTCTATGAACAAGACTCCTCTGGCTGCTGTACCCAGTGCAACACTCTGGGGATGTCTAACACTGTCTAATGCACTTTACTGGGAAATCTGCAAAAAACTAACTGACAAAAGTGTAGCATAAAATCTGAAGCATCTGTACTATCTAGCTCCACACCTTACTACTGAGGTTGAGCCAAACTCCTACTCCACAAAGTAGTCAATCTGGCTTTATTTGATTCCTTGGCATTTTGCCAATCTCTCTCATCCTTAAAAACTCAGCAGCTGGGTGGTCTTTGGCATAAATCTCTAGGGCTCTCTGTTTAGAGAAGTGTATAGCTAATAGAAATTCTGGCTGTAGCTGCAGATGTAAGCAGAATCTTCTCTGGTGTTGAAAAATATGTTTCTTTCCTTCTTCTAAACAATAGATTGGTTTTAAAAATTTCAAGACTGTTTGAATTTCAGACTTGAATCTTAGATAGATACCAGGACACAGAACAGGGCAATAGGACCAGGTATTACCTTTGCTGTCCTAGGTCCACCTTCACACCTTTATAGTATTCATGGATTGACTGTATAAACTTTTGATAATAACAGAAATGTAATACCTTATCCTTAGTCTTAATAGAACACCTACAAAGTTAAAAAAAACTGAGGATAAAAACAAATCATACCTTAGAAGCTCAATAAACAGTAACCTTATATATACTACAAACTGACTAGGAAGACAGGAATCCCTGGTTGCCATATAGACTTTGACAACATGCCCTGAATCACCTAAATTAAAAAATTCTAGTCATCCCTACCTAATAACTAGGGGGAAAAGTCTTATAGTGCTGAGAGAAATGACCCTTCTCCCCCAAAATGTGTTTTAGTGCCACATGCAGACTTGTCCTTTTCTAGTTGATAGAAATGACTTACCAGGCCAAAGAAGGAGAGAGATTCACTTCTAACAACCACGGCTTCAGAGTAGAATCTATGAGCACGTCAAAGCCATACAGTTCTAGAAATACACACAACATACAAGATCATTTTCCATTTCACAACTGCACAAGATATGGAAGATTCAATTCAATCAACTCCCATGATAGGACTTAAAAACTCAAGAGTATAAGCAATAAGTCAAAGTAGAAGCAGAGACTCTTTCAAGAGAAGTTAATCGAGTTCTAGGGATAAATAAAAAGCAACACTATAAAAGTCTACTGTTTGTATCATCCACTCTATTGAGGTTTCTGAGTTCTACATAGAAAGTAATATGACTCAAGTACAGTTAAAAAGCATGATGATTCCGTTGTGATTATAGATTTTTAAAAAAAATGTTGAGAAAAGAACGAAGCAAGCACATCCAGTATCACTGCTGCTTTGGGTTTGCTCGGCATTGTGCTCCCCATAAACTCTCGCTACTCTGTGAAAACAAGAGTCTACTGAAGATATCTCTTTAGGATCTTTCCATTACATTCTCTTAAGCCTAAGATCTTGCTTTTGCAACCCAGTCAAGAAGACATTTAAATGTAAAATATATTTATTATTTTCCCTCTCCTATGGTTTCAATTTTCCTTTGAACACAAAAATACATTTGTTCTCTAGACAAAAGAAAAAAGAAGCCAGAGGATGACTGTGACAAGCCATCTTGCACCACTAATATTTAAGAAGGGAGGGAGTCAAAAATCAAATTTTCATGGCTTGCTTGGCTTGTAATCCCAGTACTTGGGAGGCTGAGACAGGAGGATCACAGGTTCAAAGCCAGCCTCAGCAACTTAGTGAGGCTCTCAGCAACTTAGCGAGACCCTATTTCCAAATAAAAAAATAAAATAAGTCTGGGATTGTGGGGGTATACCCTGGAGGTAGAAGGCTCCTAGGTTCCATTCCCAGTATCACACACACAAAAAAAGTGTTTTTTATTCCATGGCTTCTGAATTCTTTATTGATTCTTTTCCTCTACCTAACTATGGCAAGGAGTAAAGCAAGACTCATGAGACGACTCTTCTAGATTGCCTGTTTTTTTTTAGTAAATTCAGGGATGAGAGGTTAACTTTGGAGCCCTTCATATTATTACTAGAGAAATCTTCTCTACAGAAATTGCAGTTGTGCACTGTCCGTGGTGTGTATACATGTCAAACATATCAGACTTTCAGAAGTCCTACTCACACCCAAATTTTACACCCTGGGGCACTCAAATAAATTACGTACACCTTTACTCCAAGAAAAGAGACTAGCTTCCTTATTGTTGGACCAGAGTTCACACCCATAGAACACAAGTAGAAAATTTCCAGAAATTCATTCTGAAACAAATTTCCTTGTTTCAAGAAGGATTTTTTAAATTTCTTAACCCTCTCAAAAAACAGAAAAATAAATGTAGACTTCTAAAAAGATGGCCCCAAAGAATCTCTTTTAGAACACAGGAAGTCTGAAGTTATATGATGTAGTGCCAAGAATATCAGAACTGAAATCCAGAGACCTGATGGTACTCATGACTCTACACTGTGGAACCTGGGAAATCATTTCTCTGTCTCAGACTACTTTAGCATCCTCTGGTTTCCCTTACCTTTTCTGCTAATCACTGTCAATTCGGGATGCTCGGTACACCTGTATCTTATTTGTGTTTAATGAAGTCACGTTGGCATGCATATTCTAAGCCCTTGAGGGAGGTTTCCATAAATGTATTGGCTTTTTTGTAATTATATAAGATTCCATTTAATTCTTAAAACTAATAAAAAACCGTATGAGAGTTTGAGATGAGATTCACCTCCAGGTAACTATATAAAATTTACATATTATGAGCTGGGCGTGGTGGCACACACTTGTAATCTCAGTACTTGGGAGGCTGAGACAGAAGGATTGCAGGTTCACAGCCAGTCTCAGCTACTTAGTGAGGCCTTCTGCAACTTAGTAAGACCCTGTTTCAAAATAAAGAATAAAATAGGGCTGGAGGTATAGCTCAGAGGTAGAATGCCCCCTGGGTTCCATCCCCAGTACCACAGGAAAAAAAATTTACATATTATCTATACTTTAAAATGTAAAGAAAGATCTTTAACCTATCTTCTTTTGGTAACAAACTCATAGCTTTTACAGCCACTACAATTTTCTTAATAACTCACCTAATCTTCAGTAATGCCACAGAATATTCCCCTTTTAACTTGAGAGGAACCTTTTGCAATATAGCAGAGTAAATAAGGTATTTAAAAGGAAAAACCTGCCGGGCATGGTGGCATACACTTGTAATCCCAGGACTTGGGAGGCTGAGACAGGAGGATTGCAGGTTTGCGGCCAGCCTCAGCTACTTAGTGAGGCCTTCCACAACTTAGTGAGACCCTGTTTCAAAATAAAGAATGAATAAACAGGGCTGAGGGGGGTAGCTCAGAGGTAGAATGTCCCTGGGTTCAATCCCCAGTACCATAAAAAATAAATAAATAAATAAAAGGAAAAACTTGATTGTATAATCTACAAGTCCTTGTTGACATTACATGAGGAAGAGAGTACAATGTTTGATTTGATTCAAGAAAATATTCCCTTCAGATTTTAAAAGCTGATGCACATGATTTAACTGTTGCATAAATTGGAAATATTAGTAATAGTATGAGGAACATGGTGAAAATAATGATTGAAGCACATCTTGATCAGGTTTGTATCATCAGCCACAAATGAAGACAAATTTGAATCAGATTAACAATTGTTGAGACCCACTATTTAAAGACCTCAATTATACACTAAGCAACCACCACATTTACTTAACCATTTTCTCAAATCAAAGGCAAAATCCAGGAATCTCAGCTGACAGGCTGAGGACCAACATTCTGGAAAGAGAAAAAAAATGTTCTGAAGAGAGAAAAAACCCTTCACAGTGCTAATAATTTTCACTCAGGTGAATAAAAACTATTAGTGCTGAACAATGTCTATGGAAGGTGTACCAAACTAAAAAAAAAATCTGTACCAGGCCTTACCATACAGTCACTTAAGAGTGGGGAAGGAATAACTGCTGGAGTGTGATACCCTTACAACACAGGGCAAAGTCTAGCTCATCTGAAAGGCTGGAATCAGGGAAGAGGAATGAGGTGAAATCAGCTTGTATAACATGTATCTCTTGAAATAATCAACCTAGCTTAACACACTAATTTGAGTCCTTGGCAGGCCACTTGAGTCCTTATAATCATCCTTTTAACTTGTGATTTGGCTTCTATAGGGACAGTAAAGATTTTTAAAGGTAAAGAGAAGGTTGTACTGAGAATATTAAACTTCACCTTATCATTCTGTGTGTTTTAGCAGCAGTGTCTAGAATTTCAAAAACTTAAAATCCAGGATGAGATTTACTGGTGTTCCTGTCATTAATGAGTGAAGACAAGCCAGGCTTTTCCTGTGCTGATAGTTCCTCTCTTTGTTCCTCTGCACTATCTTCACCATGACGGAAAAGCAAGTATTTTCAAAAAAACGATTGCTACAACCTTATTCAATAAGGACTCCCCAGGACAATTCTCCTTAGTGAGAAATGTTTCCTTCAGCCCCTGGCCACACCAAACTTGAAAATTAGACTAGTCAGAGGTCAGAAGCTGCTGCACTCCACCTCCTCCTTCTATTCATGCCCTCTGCACCCTATTTCTTTTAACACAGCTTCTTGAAATAGCAGCAAGCTGCACTTAGCTGACTGAACTTTCTTAATGCCCACTCACCCCCCAACCCATGAAAAGTTGCTTCTGCTTCCACTCTCTAGTAACTGGCTGTTTCACTGTGATGGAGTGAGATGAACTGCAGACCACCCCTTGCTTATTGGAACTTTCTTCTCCCTCTGGTCCCAGGACACTGTTCTCTTCTGATTCTCCTCTTTCCTCTTTCTTTCTTTCTTTCACTTCTTCTCTTCTGGCATCACCAGGTCTCTTTCCTTCTCAATTATATTCTCTTCTTGGGAGATTTCATGTACTTTCATGGTTGCAATTATTACGATGATGACATTCACATCTTTATCTGTAGTCAAGTGTCTCCTGGACACCAGATCAGTAACTCCAACTGCTGTCACTAGGGTATCCCACAGGAACTCAGTGCTCAGCAAAAGAGCACTTGGTCTCTCTCCCCCAAAGTGTTTGGCTTCCTATGATTCTTCATCTTGGAAAATGGTAACCCCATCCACCAGGCTCCAAAGCTAGAAACATTCTCTTTGCCACCTCCCAAATCCAACACATCATCATGTCTCTCTAATCTTTCCTTCTCTAATCTGGCTGATCTTCTCTAGTCCCTTTTGAGGTATAATTAACATATGATGAAATGGATAGCTCTTAAGGGTACAGTTTGATGAGTCTTAATAATTGGATATATCCATATAACCCCACATACCAACTCCTGCAGAACATTTCCATCACCCCAGAAAGATACCTCATGCCTCTTCCTGGTAAATACCTTGCCCTGACAACCACAGTTCTTATTTTTTTCACCATATATTTGTTTTCCCTATTCTAGAATTTTACATAAATGCAATCATATAGTATAAACGGTTTTGAGTCTGGTTTCTTTGGTTTACCATGTTTTTGAGGTTCATCTACCTATCACTGCTTTTACAACCAGTCTATTGAGGAATAATTTACATAAAATAAAATTCACTACTTTAAAGTGAGCAGTTTGATGAGTTTTGACAAATGTATACAGTTGTTTAAACACCACCTCAATCAAGATATAGAACAATTTTATCACAAATAAAGCCTCATACCCCCCTGCAGTCAGTCCCCACCTCCCCCATTCCCCAGCAACCACTTGAGTTTTATCTACCTTCTGCCTTTACCAGAAAGTCAAATAAATGAAATCAATATAGTACATAGCTTTTTGAGACTGGCTTCTTTCACTTGGCACTGTGTTTTTGAGATTTATCTATGTTGTTATATGTATCAATTGTATAATTCATTCCATTTTTATTGCTGAGTAATATTCTATAATATGTATAATATGGACATACCGCTGTTTATTCATTCAACAGTTGATAGATATTTGGGTTGTTCCCAACTGGGAGCCATTACGAATAAAGCTGCTATAAACATCTGTGTACAGGTATTTGTGTGAAGACATGGCCTCTTTTCTCCTGGGTAAATACCTGTGAGTGGAATGCTTGGTCACATGGTAAGTGAATACTATGACTGCACACCTCTTACCTCCTAGGTCATTTCCCTAACATTAGTCTCTCCTCACTGTAGCCCATTTTCCAAGGCCATGAGAATCACCTTTCTTAAAAAAACATATCTACTGGTCATATTGAGTCAGATTGGTCCAGTACTAGACACTGTCAGCTTGGTTCCTGAAGAAATTAAAATGGTCGCTGCTAATAATGTTGAGTATTCCCTTTGTTGTAACAACTCTGTCATCTTAAGCTTTGGGTCAAATTATGATAAAAGTTAAAGAAAAATATCTTATTATTTCACTGCTCAAAAACCTCCAGTGGCTGACTATTGTGGGCAGGATGAATTTAAATTTATCAATCTTTTATAATCTGGCCTAATCTACCTATATAACCTTATCTCCTAAACCACCCTTCCATGACAGCTACACCTAATCACACTTCTTACCATTTCAAAAAATGCCTCATCCTGCCATGACACTGTATTCTGCATAACACATCCCCTCTGTTAGGTATGGCTTCCCTGGCTCCTGTGTGTATTGTGAAAGCATCACAGTCATTCTGCTACTTGGTTTTGCATTTATCATTTCACTTCTGCTCCTCTCCATCTCTTGATGCCAAGGGCAATGTCTCATTTATCATGATACACCAAGCAGCCTGCTCCATAACTAACACATAGGAAACAATTAAGAAATATTGAAGAAAAAAATAGAAATAAAAAATGTTTACATATTAAAGATATATTAAGGAAAAACTTGATAAAAGGGAGGAAGAGGGGAAAAAAAAGATCTGATAGAGAAAGCAGTCCATCCAACACCCAAGAGATTATTAAACACGTCACACCACTAATTTTGGAAGCAATCCATTAACCCTCCCCAGAAATAAAGTCCCAGCTGAAGCTATAGTCCCAGCGGCAACAGAAAGTGCTGACATTAGCCAGTACTCGCTGTCACTGAAATCCTTTTGTATAAAGGAAATTCTTTTCACCTTGGCTTTGGATTTGAGTTTAAAAGCTAAGGAATATCTTTACAACGGGTCCAGAAGGAGAATTTTAGGGGAAAAAAAACAACAGACCAAGATATTACAGGAAAATGAACTAAATAAAAGAAAAAGTCCAGAACCAATTTGTTACCTAGTCCAGTAAACCAATATGATATCTGGCTACCAGACAGAAAGGTACATTTGAAAGGAATATCGAGGACTAGGACTGTTGACTAGAGCAGTACCCTTTTCCAGTCCTGATCCGCTAGGAAGCATGATATCATTTTTCCTGAGATCTAGTTACAGGACAGCAGAGGAGGATTCAGGATATGAGGCATGCCAAAAGTGGCTGGACTCATCAGAACTTGTCTCGTGGGTGGAGAAAGAGCCAGAGAGACCTAGCTCCCAACCTTGGCTTTGCCATTTATTGACCTCATGGCCCAGGAGAACTTACTTAACCTTCCTGAGTCTTTTATTCTTGCCCATAAAACAAGAGTCTTAGGGTACATAGTTAGTGATAAATACCAACAGCATTGTTAAGGACTGAAGGAAATAACCAGTGCTTGCTTGACAAACAGTAGGTACTTCCTATAGAAGTCCCTTCTATAGTACTTCCCTTCCTGTTTAAACAGGAGCAAGGGGTAAACCAGAAAAGGAGATTATCTTGAAAAGTGAACACTTTAACTTTTATTCTTAGAGAATGTGCTACCCACTTTCATTCCTTCAGGTAATTTACAGACTTCCTCCCTTTTAAGAATGGCAGCTTACTCTGTGAAATGGTCGAGGGAGGAAGCAATAGAAGGCCAAATCAAAACTCATTCAACGAAGAGAGGTGTACTGGGCATTGTTGGTCCTGAGCAAACATGTCACTGGTCTCTGATCAAAACAAGGCCAGACTGATCAGTTACATTAGTGGTACCACAGCTGGTCCACATGATCCCAGGCTGGAGAGGACAGGGTGACAGCCCATCACTTCAGCCATTATCACACACGAAGAGAAAACCACTGTCAGCAGCAGCATCGTTAAAGGACAGCTAACATCCTGTTATTTTTGGCTATTTTTCTTCAACTGGTCTAAAAACTGTTCTCATAGTTCTCTCACAGTGCCAATTTCCTCAGCATATTTAAACAGTTGCTATTGAAGCATATTACTTCACATGGTAGCACATTTTCACAATCTTGGAAGACAGTAAAAATAAGATTGTCAAAATGTTTTATTGGTAGAGGTATCAAAACTTGTATAAATGAAATCTTATGATCAAGATAACAGGACTGCCAAGACTCATCTTCTGAAGGCCCAGTTCTCCAGGCTGAGTCTCTTCATCTAAATTATTTCACTCACTAGCTCTAGAACCTGAGACAAGGGTTAATTTCTCAAGATCTCCATTTCTCTATCCAGACTATTTTCTAAGATCCGTCTGGGTATACAAAAAGCATTAAATGGCTAAGTTTTGAGTAGTCTGTGAAGGTTCCTAAGTCTATTTATCAGCACTAGTAATACAATGCAAGCATATATATGTGCCAACCCATGTAAAATCTGGTTTGAGAGGAATAAATTGTTCCTGGTAATGCACTCCTAAAAGACAGTGTATGCCCTATACACAGTGAAAAGTGAAAAAAAAAGTTAAATGTGTAAAGGAATGAATGACAATACTGAAGATACTTGGAAATAGAGTTAGATATTACAGATGATAGGGTGGGTAAGAAATCACAGGTCAGAAACACTCATGGTAATGGTATGCCCCTGGCAGAGATCTATAAGATGGAAGGTCCGCACCAACATCCCCCCAAAATAGGGAACCCCATCTCTGGACTATTTGCTTCCCCTGAAAGCACCAATGCTGTGTTTAAGCCAAAATCTTCTGGGAAACTCTCAATTCCTGTTTACTCTAACACAAATGAAAAAAAGAAAAAAGAAAAAGCTTACTCCTCGTAACTTAAACCCCAGGGGAAGCTAAGAGTCAAAGGGAAGCAAAGAGACTCACACAAATATATACACGTATACAAAATCATATCTGATGGGGGGAGGCTAATGAAGCACACAAAATCCCAGGGCTGACAGGAAGTGGAATTAGAACCACAAAAGCCAAGAAGGCAGTCAACAACTTAAGAAACTCCAGATGCACTGTTTATTAAAACTGAACACAAGCAGGGCCGGGGAAAGGAGACCCAAGCTGACCGAATGCCCTCAGGGGGTATGTCACTGAGTCAGAGAAAGTCACTGCTTCTTTCACATCGAAATGAGCTGGTGTTACAACGTCCAATAAATTCATAAGCTTCTGAAAGGCAATCAGGTAATAAACAAGATAGAAATGGAAACATTCAGAAAGACTTTGATGATTAATGACTTAGAACAAAGACTTTTATATCAAGGACTATGAGAAAGTTACACTCATATAAGAATCAAGTAGATGCAGAAAAGAAACTTTTATTTATTATTTCAACCTAATAAGGTTGTGGAAGTTGGCACTACATTCTTATATCCCCACCCACTCCCATCCTCAAATTGACTGTAATAATTCCAAGAGTTCTAGGCCTTTACAAAACCAGCTCCACTGAGAAGCCTACTGTCAGGCCAGATGTGGTGGTGCACATTTGTAATCCCAGTACTTGGGAGGCTGAGACTGGAGGATCAGGGTTCGCGGCCAGCCTCAGCTACTTAGTGAGGCCCTCCGCAACTTAGTGAGACCCAGTTTCAAAATAAAGAATAAAAAAATAGGGCTGGGGGTGTAGCTCGGAGGTAGAATGCCCCTGGGTTCAATCCCTAGTACTGCAAAAAAAAAGAAGCCGACTGTCAGACCACCGAAAGGCAAGTGAAGCAAGCACAAATTACTCACTCAACAAACACAGCTGTACAGAGCCTAGTAACAAATGATGCTGCTCTGCACTGGAGGGGCAAAACAGATGAAGAAACTGTCATTGTCCCCAAGGACCTTCCAGTCCAGTAGGAGAGACAGAACATAAATGAATAGCAGATGACACACAAGTACTACTGCAGAGTTATGAACACAGTGTTGGGGATAGAGGGTGGGGATTGCCTAAGATTGACTAGAAAAGTTAGGGAAAAAAGGTCACCAAAGAAGTGATACTCGGCTTAGTCTTAAAGGAAGTCTGTGATCTACTAGGTAAAGTAACACAAGAAAGGAAGTCCAGGCAAAGAATAAATGAGGTAGGTGGATACAAAGGAAGAGGGTTAGAAAAGTTCCTTGAGAAGCCAGGCGTGGTGGCGCACGCTTGTAATCCCTGTACTTGGGAGGCTGAGACCAGAGGATCCGGGTTCGCAGCCAGCCTCAGCTACTTAGTGAGGCCCTCCGCAACTTAGTGAGACCCTGTTTCAAAAATAAAAGAATAACAAATAGGGCTGTGGGTGTAGCTCGGAGGGAGAATGCCCCTGGGTTCCACCCACAGTACTGCAAAAAAAAAATTTAAAAAAAGGAAAATTCCTTGAGGTCCAGGGAAGTGGTGAAAGGTTTAGCTCAACAGAAATAGGACGACATGGAAAAGAGGACACAGTGACTATTAAGAATTCAAGAAGAAAAACTCAGAGACTACTGGGGCAGAATATGTATAAACAAAACATGAAGATATGGTAGGGAAAGAATATGGAGAAACAAGCACAGAGCCGCATGGGGGCGGAGACACAAGAGGGCGCTCTGTTAGGCCAGGTTTCCTAGAGAGGCAATGTGGAGCTGAGTCGGAAAAGAAACAAGAGTGTCGCACAAGGAGGGTTTTCTAGGTAGACAGCAGAACTTACACAGAGACACAAAAGCATGGTATGCTCAGAGTACAGTATGGAAGAGCTGAATCTAAGGTATACGGAATTCTAGAAAAGTCAGCTGGGGTCAGCTCCTTATAGGCCTTAAAGATCACATCAAGTTTCTCTTGTACTATTTAAGCTTCAGGAGCCAGAGCAGAAATTAATGAAATAGAAAATAAAAAAGCAATACAAAGAATCAACAAAACAAGAAGCTGGTTCTTCGAGAAGATTAACAAGATTGACAAACCACTAGCCAACCTAACCAAAAGAAGGAGAGAATCAACACAAATTACCAAAATCAGAAATGAAACAGGGGATATCACCACAGATAGTGGAGAAATCCAGAGG
>PVJS01027152.1:0-26485 GCA_004027185.1 Glis glis | reverse complement strand
AGAACGCCCCTGGGTTCAATCCCCGGTACTGCAAAAAAAAAAAAAAAATATATATATATGTATATATAAATAATATAGAACTGAGGGTGTAGCTCAGAGGTAGAATGTTTAATCACCAGTCTCTCTCTCTCTCTCTCTCTCTCTCTCTCTCTCTCTCTCTCACACACACACACACACACACACACTGTTCTATTTGTTCTATTAACTCAGTTTCCCTAGATCTGAGTTTTTCTGTAAAGTTTGTCATCTCTCATAGTGACAGCCCCTTTCAGATTTTTTATCATTTTTGGCTGAGTAGTAGAGTACTTTCTTGTATGCATGAGGCCTTGGGTTCCATCCCCAGCACCACATACACACACAAAAAGCAAAAGTGCGATAATTCTTGGTTTGGGGCTCAACTTTGCATTTGGGAATCCCTGCTAGATTATCCCTTCACAGGAAGAAGGGGCAGAAGAATCCGGTAGGGTTTATGCTCCACTTGTTTTCAGTGAAAGCAGAAGGCTAGGCCAGGTTGCTGGGCACAGGCAGCCCATTCCTTGAAGGCTTTGCCAGGTCCCCGGTGATGGACTTGCCTCTCTTGACCCAATCACTACTGTACGTGGTAATGGATGCTCTTTTTGCTGACACTGAGCCCGTGGCAGGGCGCATGATGTCACAGGGTGGAGCAGCCCCAATGCAGAATCCCAGTAAATCTCCCTGCGCCCTCCTGTCTTCTGCCTCTCTGAACCATTGGTGTTACTCACACCTATCACCATTTGTATTCTCCAGTGGTTTCCTATCCTAGGCAGCCACTTCTTTCTTTAATCCCATTTCATTTGCTCCTAATCTGGGAGCCTTTTCATCATATAAATACCTTCTGAAAAAGAGGAGTTTTTTATTTCAATGGATTCCAATATGTCATCATTTTTTCTATTATGGTTAATGATTTTTGTCTCTTATCTTTTTTTTTTTGTGGTATTGGGGATTGAACCCAGAGGCATTCTACCTTCAAGTCCTGAGGATTTTCTCTTACTTTTTTCCCCTAAAATTTAGAAAAAAATAATTTTGCTTTTAATTTAGGTCGGTTATTTATTTCGAGGTAACTTGGATATTGTTTTTCCCCCTATGAATAACTGGTTGTTGTGTAATCATTTGTTGAGAAAAACTCTTCTTTCTTCCACTTGATTATCTTACATATTTGTTGAAAATCAACATATATATGTGGGTTTATTTCTGGAAACTCATTCTGTTCTATTAATATACATGTCTGTTTTATACCAATACCACACTCTCTTGATTACTGTAACTTTGTAATATATCCTGAACTCAGGTAGGTTAAGTCATTCAACTTTCTTCTTCTTTTTCAAAATTGTCTTGATTATTATGGATTGGTTGCATTCCTTTATAAATTTTAGAATAAACTTGTCTATTTCTGCCTAAAATTTTTGGGTTTTGTCTGGGGTGGTGTTGACTCTATATATCACTACTTTATAAGGTGTTTGAGAATCTCTCAACAATACACTTCCATTTTCCCCCACCCCACTATTTGGGCTATGGTTGTCAAACATTTTACTTATACCTATAAGAACCACAGTATTGTTGTTTTCATATTGAACTGAAATTTTTCTTTTGAGAAAAATTTTTTGAAAGAATCAATAATATCTTAAATTTGCTCAGATATCTACCTATCCTTGTGCTTTCCATTCCTTTTCAATGATCTGAGTTTCCTTCTGAAATTGCTTCTGGTAAGTTTGAAGAACTTAGTTCAATATTTCTTATAGTAGAAGTTTTCCAGCAATGAATTATCTCCGCTTTTGTTTCTCTGTGGCATTGAGTGTTTGGATTTTGTTATTTTCCTTTAAAGAGCATTGAGGTATACTCTAGGGAGCAGTTAAGTTACTCTCAGACTTGTTTGATAAAAGAATCTTCAAAAGAGAGGCTTGCTTGTAAGCATCCTTACTGTGCTACAGAGTGGCCATTCTACTGGAGCTTAGGTTAGTTCTACTATCTGGTGTGACCAATCTGAGATCAATCTTGAGTGTCCCCCAGTGTTTGGTGCTCTCTTTCTGTTTGGGCTGGTCAGACTGCAAATGTCTCTAACCTTTGGGCAAAGTTTGTTTTTCAACTTAGAACTCCCTGGGAGCTCTCTGCACAGCCCATGGAGATTCAACTTTCCATGTGGACACTTAGTATTCAACAAAAGATCTGGGGGACCCCATGCGCAGTTCTTGATCTTTCTCATTTTGTAGCCCCAACCTCTCCAGAACTCTACTCTGAACATTTTAACCACTTCATCCTCACCAAATGCCAAGCTCCATTTCCTCATGACAGTGAGATTGCTGTCCTCTGCTTAGGTTCCACTTTCCAGTTCCACAGTCTAAAAAAAAATGCCTGCTAGCAGAAAGCCAGGGTGATTGTAGGGCTTCCTCATTTATTTCCCTTCTGCTGGTGATTACAGCCCTATACTGGCTGTTGTCCAGTGTCTGGAAACAATTGTCTCCCATATTGTGTCCAGATTTCTAGTTATTTATGGCAGAAGCATTTTTACAGGACCAGTTACTTCATCATGCTTGGAAGCAGAGGTACCTGTAGTGTTTTCTAATGTAAGGTCACAACTCCGGCATCCTCTGTAGCCTCCAGAGTCCCATTCCCAAAGACAGACAAATATTTGAGGTCCTATTCCACACAAAGCACAATGCCAGGCCCCATGGGGCATTCAATACTTGGGTTAGTTGAGATATGTTAACACATAAATGTACACAATAATTTCCTTGAACATTATTGTTACTTTAAGATCCTTAAGAACATTTATGGGTCAGGCCTAGTGGCGCACGCTTGTAATCCCCGTACTTGGGAGGCTGACACCGGAGGATCCGGGTTTTCAGCTAGCTTCAGCTACTTAGTGAGACCCTCCGCAACTTAGTGAGACCCTGTTTCAAAATAAAAGAATAAAAAATTGAGCTGTGGGTGTAGCTCGGAGGTAGAATGCCCCTGGGTTGAATCCCCAGTACCGAAAAAAAAAAAACATTTATGGGATAAGCACTTCTATTTGATAGTTTGATCCCACTTGTCAGCACTGTTCTACAGTTGTAATTTACATAAAGTTTTCTCATTAAGGTTTTTGGCTGTTGTTTTGGCTGTGTTTCTGTGTGTGTGTGTGTGTGTGTGTGTGTGTGTGTTGTGTAGTGACATTTCTATTAACTACCCTTGCACTACTTTTGCCACAACAAATCTGTATAATAACAAGCAATAGGCTGAAGACTGCCACTCCACCCTTACCGCCCTTCATAGCTGTGGAGGTTAACATGTTTACGATTCATTTTTGGTTCATTTCATAACTGAAGTTTTAATGACATGCAACTTTCCACCTTGTGCACATTGACTGACCTATATTCCTATCCCACATTTTTCTTCCCTTGGGTTTCTGCTTTGGTCTTTTGTTTTTGCTTGTCTGGTTGGTTGTTATTGTTGTTTTGTTTGGTCTTTTAGCTTCCAATACTGCCTTGTTTTTTTGTACTGTCTCTAGTTTAAGGTTCACAAGATTTGGGGTTGGCTGTGTGTCTTTATTCACTTATATTCGTCCATGAGTCCCTACACTCCAGCTTCACCTCATCAGAGCTGGTCAGGGAGAAAGAGTTTGGGACACCTTCCCAACCACTTACTAACACTAGCTTCCTCCTATGATCTTCTTGTCTACTGGCCCTCCTGACACCAGAGTCCAGCTTCCCTGCTCTACCCTGGGGCTCAGATCTTGCAGAACAGCTTCTAATTGAGTCCAAGCAATGTCCTTTCTTTCCAACCTCTTCCCTCTTCCCACTAAGTGAAGCTGAATTCTTCCCTATGCTACTTGTTCTAAACTGCAGTCTTGCCCCCAGAGAGCCAACTGATCTCAAAGGGTAATGATGAATAGCGGGTTGCCATACCTAGTTCACTGTCCACTGTCCACTGTCATACCTAGTTCCTTAGGAGAGGGAAGGTCAATGAATAGGAAACCTAAGCAAATGGCTCCGAGTTGGAGTTTGAGGCATAGGACTCATTTTGGGGACTGCTCTTCCCTGGATCTTCTCTATTCTTTCTTCCTCTCTACTCCTTCATCTTGATACTGACTTCAAAGACCGACTGAACCCAGGGAATTTACTAAAAGACTAGAGATCTGTATGAATGAATGTAGCGACCCTAACAGTGCCTTTGAAGGCTCAAAATAGTAGTCCTGGAAGTGACTGCACCATTCTATAAAGATTTTGTCATCCTTGTTGGGCATGGAGTTGATTATATCAATGAGCAAGCTTTAGAATCTTCTATGTCTATAGGCAGAGAACTGAGGTGAGGAGCTTATCTGTACAGTGTATCCTAGATAACATTAATACCCGTGTTTAAATACTCTCCCAACCATTTGAATATCGAATGTCTTTGTGGGAAATGGAAAGCCTTTTTCTTTTAGCAGTCCTAACTGGTTGTGTAGTACCAGGATATGAATGACTAAAATCTTCTATTGTGGGCTCTCTGCATTAAAAAAATAAATTTAAAAAAACCTGATCCAGAAAGGAAAATATTTGCACCAAGCTTTGTGTAAATGATTAGTTTCACTCAAATACATAGTCAGTGGTATTTAATCAGAGCCTTTTTTATCAAAATGTTTGACAATTAATCTTGAGCCAACTAAATGCTTGGTTGATTTAGACATGAGACTTCAACAAAACTGAAGCCAATTCTCTTAAACAGAGCGAATTTTAGCCAATGTATTTTTCTATGAAATTCCCCCCAAAGATATTTATTTTAAGTCTCCCTCAACACCAGAGGCAGGGGTGACTAGTGGAGCTGCTTTAGGTCATAAGGAAGCATTTATTGTCTGGAACTTTCTTTTATTCTCCCAGAGCAACTGCATGCTCATGGCTCTTTTCCATGCTGTGCAAAATATGACTTGCTCCACATAAAAAGCAAAGAATATGAGAAGCCCAAATGCTCGATATAATCACCATGATCTACTTAGACGTGGAATGTTAAAGGAGAAGGAGCTGTTAATTATATCCAAGGCCTGCACTGTTGTGGGAGTGGGAGGATGACTGGTGGAAGAGACTGCCTTGGTGTATACAGAAAGTGCATTAATGTTAAAATCGCATAAAGATCCTGGCCATTCAATGAGAAGCCTTGTTGCCTCTTATTAATGGAAATGAATTCTCTTATGCCTCCCGGTCAGATTCCAGCATTGCTATCCGTATGCTATTCAAAGTATCTGAACGCTCCCAGATGCCAGGTCCTGTGGGTGTAAGACAGGAAATGCAAAGTGGTTTTGGCCCAAGCGCAAAAATGTGAACTCTTAACAGAGAATGCTCTGTGGGATGACCTCCGTTATTTTTATACTGTTTAGGGCGAGGTGTTGAATCATGAATAACCCATCTCTGTGGAAATGTTGGTGTATCAGACCACTTTGAATCTGAAGTGACGAAGTCTAATTGAACAAATTCAAGCAAGAGCATGAATCAACTGGAAAGACGGTGGGGCAGCTTGTGTGGGATCAGGGCTCCCCAGGTCTCCAGGATGCCCACCTCTTACCCCACTTCTCTTCTGTGACTTTGTTCCTTCCCTCCCTGCAGACAGACGCTTTCTCCACGTGATGCTAACATAGCCACTAACTAGCTCCTGTGCTTCCCCTTGCTCAGTTTCTGCCACATCGAGTTACCCTGTCACTGACACAGCAGGTGTCCCAGGGAAGGCACTTGATCAGCTGTCTACTTACTCCTGAGCCCTAGACAGCAGGACGCCTAGGTGGGAGGAAGCTCATGTGTGTAATAGGAGGGCATCCTTAGTAGATGCAGGTAGAAAGGAGAAAAATAGCAGGCAAGCTCGGGGCAGACAGAACAGCTATTCATTTCCACGGGACATGGGCATTTATCTCCCTCTGTGCCATTAGTCCAATTCTGGTGGGTCACAGACTTCTTATGCTCTTTGATCCAACATCATTCTCCTATGGTCATCACATAATGGCTGTATTAGTCAGCTTTCCCTCACTGTGACGAAATAGCTGAGGTAAACAGCTTATAAGGAGGAAAGGTTTGTTTGTTTGTTGGGTTTCAGAGGTTTCAGCCCATGGTCTCTTGACTCCATTACATTCAGGTTTGTAGCAAGGCAGAGAACATCATGGTAGGAGTATGTGGAGAGGAAACTGTTCACTTGGTGGCAGCCAGGAAGCAAAGAGAAAGAGAAGAAGGGGCCGCGGTCCCCATACTCTCTTCAAGGGCATGCCCCAGTAACCTAACCTCCTTCCACTGGGCCTCACCACTTAAAGGCTCCACCACTTCCCAATAGCACTGTGGTCTTGTGGCCAAGCCTTTAATAAATGGGCCTTTGGGGGACACATCCAAACCCTAGCAATGGTCTAAAACCAAACATGGCAAGCAGTGTTCTAACCCACCTAAAATTCCCCCCATCATGGAAAGAGACACAGAATTTTATTGTTTGGGTTATATGGTTTCCCACTATCCTCTAAAGCAGAGATGTAGTAAAATCCAAAATGGAAGTCCACTGCACATTTGTTAAGGGCAGGGAGTATGCCCCTTCATCTTGGGTTCCCTAACCATGTCCTGCACACAAAGACACTCTATAAATGCTTACTAAATTAAATATCTGGGGACAGGAAGTGCACTACCAATATTGACAGCAGGAATTCAAAGGCAATTGGTATGGACCCAGTGTCCATGGCAAAAACAGAAACAAGCAATTAAATTCTGGAACAAAGATGGACTTAATGTACTACTATAACATAAAGGCATGGAGTTCACTATGCTGAGTGCTTCAGACAAGCCAGGGCATGATAGCACCTCTTTTGGATGCTGGTCACTGAGGTAAGACTTTCCAAGTGAGTCTGGACTGGAGCTGTGGGTATGGACTGGGCGTCCAGCAAGGAAGGTGTTTGTGGTTTAACCTACTGTGAGAACTTTGGAATTTTATTGCATTCCTTTGGTTTGATGTTCTCATGACATTACAGCAAACTACACATTATCAAAAATAATAATTTAAAAGTACAGTGAAATCGCTACAAAGAAAAGATGGTGCCCATACATCAAAACTTACCATATCCAGGGCTGGGGATGTAGGTTAGTGGTAGAGCACTTGCTTAGCATGTGCGAAGCCCTGGGCTGGTTCAATCCTCAGCAAACACACACACACACACACACACACACACACACACACACACACACACACAATTAACCATATCCAGGAAGCTAAAAGTACCTGTTAACATTGGTTGTACAGTTTCTCACTTTTTTTTTTTTTTTTTGCGGTACTGGGGATGGAACCCAGGGGTATTCTACCTCCGAGCTCCACCCCCAGCCCTATTTTTTATTCTTTATTTTGAAACAGGGTCTCACTAAGTTGCAGAGGGCCTCACTAAGTAGCTGAGGCTGGCCGCGAACCCAGATCCTCCAGTCACAGCCTCCCAAGTACTGGGATTACAAGCGTGTGCCACCACGCCCGGCTCGTTTCTCACGTTTTAAAATACCACCAAGAGCACTGACCCACGGACTTCTGTGCTTTGCTGCAAGTCGCAGTGGAGGCTCCCCTACCTGTGCACTGCCGTCCTTGGTCCATTCCCCTGCAAGTCGCAGTGGAGGCTCCCCTACCTGTGCACTGCCGTCCTTGGTCCATTCCCCTCCACGAGCCTCACACAGGCCGGGTTCTTCATTAATTCAGCTAGTCCTTTTCCCTCCTGCAAAGGTCTGTGTTTGTTCCCCAAGAGTTGCTGTGTGGTAGGCTTCGTCCCCAGGATGGCGCGGTGTTGGGAGGTGGTGTGGAACTATTAAGTGGTGGGGCCTACTGGGGAGTCCTTAGGTTAACTGGGGCCATGACCTCAGAAGGGATTGTGGTGCTATAGCCTCTCCAGATTCCTGTTTGGCAATGTCATTGCTGTCTCCCACACGTGTTCCCAGCATTGCCATCTGCCAAGAGGTGACACAGCCGAGGGTAGCCCTCACCAGACCCAGTGCATTGCTGTTTAGACTTTTAGTTTCCCAAACTGTGAGCTAATAAACCTCTTTTCTTTATAAAGTTAGGCTGCCTCTGATAGTTTATGATAGTAATGAAAAAAAAACAGACTAACCTACCTCTTGCTGCTTTTCATCCCTCCGGTATTTAGCACTCTCTTTTCCCTCCATGCCTCTTCTCAGCCATGCTCCCTCCTCTCTTGTCTCCTCATCCGCTGTGTGTCTTCTTCCCAGGACTGTGCTGCGTGGATGTTCCTGGAGGACCCTGAGCCAGCAGCTCTGCTAATTCTGGGGTGGCGCTCAGATCAGGAAAGGGTGCATGTTATGGCTGCATAACAAACCAGCTGAGCCAGTGGCATAAACAATGATACTCATTTCTTCTCGCAATCTGTATAAACTGGGCAGCCCCGCTGGACGATTCTACTACTGGGCTCCATCCAGCAGCTTCACTGGGGAGAAAGTGCCCATGAGGCCTCTTTCCATGTGCCCCTCTGGAAGGGCGGTTGGACTTCTCACATGGTAGCTGACTTCCAGCAGAGGAGAGAAGGGGGCTGCTGGTGCTACAAAAGCCTGGACAGGGAGGTCTCAGATCATCACATCTACTGTGTTCTATTGGCAGGCCTGGCAAGCTTTTTCTGTAATGGAACGGCCAGTAAATAATTGAACTTTGAGGGCCATATGGTCTCGGTCACAGCTACTCCACTCAGCCATTAGCGCCCCAAAGCAGCCATAGATGACAATAGTGAGATGCAGGAACCTGGCTGTGTTCCAATAAAACTTTATTTGCAGAAACAGGCAACAGGCCAGATTTCACCTGTGAGACACAGTTTGCTAGTCCTGTTATTGGTCATAGCAGTCCCATGGGATCCCAGAGTTCAGGGGAGGAATGTTTCTTGCATGTAAGAAGGAGAGGCCCTGAGAGTGACTGTCATGGAGAACGGCCAGCTCAGCGCTAGGCACAGGTCTCCTCGGCTAATTGGTGAAGGACAGAGATGCAGGTGGGACCCACCATGATGATGAAGGCTAGTAGAGTCTTATATCTCACTGTGCTCATGGAGACAGGGCCAGGAAGGAGGGAGAGCTGACTTTTTTGGTGTCCTCTGTAGCTTAGCTCTATTCAGGGCAAAGGAGAGAGCACCATGCCCCATCTGCAGAAGCATCCTCTGCCACTGAGCTTATCACACTCGGGAAACCAGCCAAGGACAACCTTCACCCTGACATTAGGAGCATCGTGCAGAGGGATGGATAGGTTCCTGCGCTGAGGAGGTTTAAAGACATGATCTCTTTTTTTTTGTGTGTGGTACCGGGATTGAACCCAGGGGCATTCTACCTCCGAGCAACACCCCCAGCCCTATATTTATTCTTTATTTTGAAACAGGGTCTCACTAAGTTGCAGAGGGCCTCACTAAGTAGCTGAGGCTGGCCGCAAACCCGGATCCTCCGGTCTCAGCCTCCCAAGTACTGGGATTACAAGCGTGCGCCACCATGCCCGGCTAAAGACATGATCTCTAAGAGCCCATTAAGCTCAGCCTCTTTCCTTCCAGGTACTGCTGCTCTTTTCTGTGAAATGGCTGTGCTACTAAACTCTCAGCCCCTGGAAGGCAGGGACCCATTGGCTTTTGCGTACCCGGTGCTTGGTACAATACACATTTGTAAATGGCTAGGTGGCCTCACACAGCCTCATGACCACCATGGAGGTTAGAAATGTAGATACACGCAAACTACCACAGGGACCCAACCGTCACCCTCCTAGGGATTTACCTAAGAAACATGGAAAGGTGTCCATGCAAAGACATGGTTGCAAAGGTTCACAGCGGCTGTATTTGTAAAAAGCAAAGAGCGGAAGCAACCCACACATACATTAACTGGTGTCAGTAAATTGCACTATAGTCATTCAATAGAATCACTAGACTTAAATGACACAATTTAAGCCGGGCATGGTGGCGTACACTTGTAATCCCAGTATTTGGGAGGCTGAGACCAGAGGATCCAGGTTCATGGCCAGCCTCAGCTACTTAGTGAGGCCCTCCGCAACTTAGTGAGACCCTGTTTCAAAATAAAGAATAAAAAATAGGGCTGGGGGTGTAGCTTAGAGATAGAATGCCCCTGGGTCCCATTCCCAGTACCACACACACACACACACACACACACACACACACACAAAATGTCACAATTTAAATATGTGTGGTCTGCTGTACTTCAATTACATCTCAATAAAGTCATTGGAAAATGTAATTGGACTCCATTTTTTAGTGTAGGACAGTTGAGAAAAGCAGAGAAAGTTGTATGTATGTAATTCCTACATGATGCTGTATGTATGTAACTCCTGCATGATGTTGTATGTATGTAACTCCTGCACGATGAGGAAGAGGGCTTCAATACATTCTCTCATTACGGCTTGGGTTTTGAGTGATTGGTGCCCAGGGTTGATCCTGATGCGGGAAAACGGGTAACAGTACTCACCTATAATGGGTGAAGGGACTATCCCGTGGTGGCCCCATGACACTAGTCATTACTGCCTTGGAAAATGAGCTCCCCTGCTCCCAAGATTCCCAAAGTAGACACAAGACTAATGGAAAGGATCTCTGGGAGTCACCTCTGTGGCACACCCCACAACCCCCCACATCTGGAGCCTCTCCAGCAACCAGGTCTTCCTGCACCAGCAGGCAGCTCTCCAAGGACGAGAAGCTCAGGCTGGACTGTAAACAATGACTCAGGAGTACAGGCCCACAGCCTGGAGCCGCCAACAAACACAACATGAAAATCTACCTCCCTTCTACACACAGGGGAGAGAAACAGAACGAGGACCAAGTCTCACAAAGGAGATGCCTAAACTATTTAGAACAAAGATGCGGGCATAATGTGATTGGCGCTATAACCACCAACGGGGAAGAGATTTCTTGAGTAAATGTCCCAGAGAAGACAAGATTCTTGAGCAGAATCTTCCGATGGAAAGACATGTTTCCATCTCACCCCAGAACCATGAGTTTGAAATAATGAACTCTTTGTAAGTACTTTATAAACTATGGATCAGCTTTACCAATCTTTATCATTTTGATTTAGAAAAATACTAACCAGCCGGGCGTGGTGGAACACGCTTGTAATCCCAGTACTATGGAGGCTGAGACCGGAGGATTGCAGGTTCACGGCCAGCCTCAGCTCCTTAGTGAGGCCCTCTGCAACTTAGTGAGACCCTGTTTCAAAATAAAGAATAAAAAATAGGGCTGGGGGAAGAGCTCAGAGGTAGAATGCCCCTGGGTTCAATCCCCAGTTCCACACAAAATAAAGAAAACAAAAAAAGAAAAATACTAACTTTGATTGTTTGAGTCCCTGAAATGCCAGTTTTGAGACAGTTTCCCAGTCTAATCACAGTCTTCAATGCCTACACTTTACAGTGAAGTTGATCCCCAACCAGATTGACAGGCTGCTACCAACAGAGTCCAACCAGGCCTCACAAGGCATCGAGTCTGGATCTCCAGGCAGTGCAATGATGTGGATCCCTGGAGTGGAGGGGAAGAAGGCAGGGCGGAAGAGCAGAAGCCCCGGACCCCAGTGTAGCCATTTGGTGGTATCTCAGAGCTTGAGTTCAATAAACAATTTTTTTTCTTAATAATGGTCCTAAAGCGAAAGAGCAGCGATGCTGGCAATTTGGACATGCCCAAGAGAAGCTGTGAAGAGCCTCTTTTAAGTGAAAAGTTGACAGTTTATCATAGGTATGGATCAAAAAACAAAACCTAGTTTCCATAGGGTTTGGTGCAATCCGTGGTTTCAGGCATCCACTGGGGGTCTTAGAGTATACCCCCCAGATAAGGAGGACTCTTGTACTTTTATTTAAACAAAGCGTCTTAGTGATATGATACCTTCCCAGGAAGACTGGCCCTCTGACGCTAACCATAGGCGGATCATTTTCCATGGCAACTCTAAAATCTTGTGCATAATAAACAACATCAATATATAACAAAACAGCACAACATAAAAAAGGAGGAGAAAATAAGGAAAACATTTTTTTTAAATGAATGGAAACCAAAATACCAAACAAAAACTTTAGGGAGCTCTGGGGCCGGTTGTGGGTGTTGTCTGCCCTTAGTTGAAGAACCAGCTGATTTGGGGCCCTATGAAGAGCTGAGGTGCTCTACCAATGATGCCCCAAGATGCTCAGGAGCACGGTCACTACCTTTCCCCCCTCTTCAGAATCAACATATCTGTCAAAAGCTAAAGGGACGGTTGGAGACATTTGAAAGGTAAGAAATCACATAGATGCTGTGGAGCATGCGGGTCCTTTGGCCTCTGCCTGTCCCGTCTGTGGCCAGTTGCAGGATGGCCTTGCCCAGTTCCTGGCTAACAAGGGAGCAGCCTAGAGTACAGATGGACTGTCTCTGATGGCTCGCAGTGGACTTTGATCTTGGTGTCCTAGGGCTGGATCTGCCATCCATGGAGCTACAAGCCCCCTGCTGTGAACCTGTCGTCTCTGTCCAGTTACTGAGCCGCTGGTCTGGGGTTTTCACTCTGGTCCTTCACCTCACAGAGCAAAGGGATTCAGGAAAACATGATGGGGAGGGGGGTTCCTTCTGGGGAGAGGTGTGGTGGTCTTTGGCCATAGAAGTCCATGTTATGTCTTCGCGGTCTCCTCAGCTTTCAGCACTTTTGGGGTAAAATGTTGAAAATGAAGGTTTGGAGGAGACTGGAAACTGGCCTCATTCAGTGTGCTGAACTATTTTAATATGGTCATCTCATTTCACCAAGTCTCTCCTCCCAGAGATTCTTTGGCTGCCTCCAGATCCCCTGAGTATGAGATTTAAGCTCATATTCATTAGGGGCCGTGTCTGCCGTGGGTCCTGGCTGTGACACTATGGGGACATGTCTGCTCATGGGGTCCTGGGCATGATGCTAAAGGACCACATTTGCCGGGGGCAGGGATTCAGGGCATGATACTAAGAGATCACTCTGCGTGGGAGGGTTCTGGGTATGAGTTTAAGGGGTCACATCTGCCATGGGGTCTTAGGTGTGACACTAAGGGGCCACGTCTGCCCATGGGGTCCTGGGCACTTCTTTGCGAGCCCTGTTCACAGAACCCTCTGTGAACTAGAGCTTTGCACAATAAGGACTTTGTGTTTTTCGATATTTTTTTTTTCTTTTAGACTGAAAGGAAACTTTCGCTCCTTCCCCACCTTTGGCTTCAGTTAGGTATTTCAAATGGCAAAAGTTATTAAAATTCCAACATGGAAACTTGCTTAATAAACAGGAAAGGAGTTTTGAGGACCCACCACTGAGCATGAACATTAACCCCGTGGTGGCTGGCCCATCGGTTTAGTCAGTCTCTCAACTGGCCTCTGGCAAGGTTTTCTCTGTGCAATGGTCTTTCCTTATTGCTGGTCCCAGCCGCTGTGGTGAGCTGTTACTATATGTACCATATTCATTTTCAATATCAAACATAAAAACAAAAATGGGGTCATAGAAATGTTCTCATGTATGTAAGATCTGTGTAATCACAGATTAATTCACTTTTAGATGATAACACATATTCTTTGATCAACGATGCATAGTGTTTGGTTCTACAAGAGAACAAACAAATGAGGGAGCTAAAAAGTCTTAAAATAAAGAAGAAGAGAGAAGGCACATGATTAAATCTAGGGTAGAATCAGGGAAAACATAGGAGGAGCAGAGGGTTTCAGGAATTGAAAAGAAAGATTGCTCTCAGCCCAAAGGGGAAAACAGTAATACCCCTTAGAGGAGGCAGAATCTGCTCCGCCCCGAAAGGCAAATGGGTGCAGCAGATTAGAGAAAGCCACAGATTCTCTGATGTCCTCCTGTTGAGAAGTGGTGTCACTATCTTTCCACGGAATGCCATAGATTCTGGGGCTGCTTCGACCAGTAGAACACATAGCATTATTGACTTGTGCCAGTTGCCAGACCAAGGTCTTAAGACCCTGGCAGCTTGCTCTTCTTGTCTTTTTGGAATACCTGATCTTGGAATGTTCCCTCTGAGATCCTGAGCCACCATGCAGGAAAGGCCACTCAAAGGTACTTCAGTTGAGTCCAGCTTTCCCTGCATCCCCGCCGAGGCACCAGGCAGTTGAGTGGAGCTATGTGGGCCTGTCCGGTCCAGCTCGTCTGCCAACTGAGCACTGCCAGAGATCTCCACCAGCACCGTATGGAACGGAAGAACCGTCCAACTGAGCCCTGCTCAAATTCCTGACCCACAAGGCCGTGAATGATAATGAAATGGTGGTTGTTTTAAACCATTAGGTCTGGGGTCAGTTTTGAAGCAGTGACAGATAACTAGAAAAGTAGGATTCCAACTAGCAGAGATGAGAGACCAGTGGCATCCCAGAGAGTCAGGATTTTGTAGGTAAAGCCATGAAACTATAAAGCTATAAGAAGAGAATCGATCATTGAGTTTGGGGAAACTACAGGAAGTATAAAGAAAAAGTTACTATTGCATATGTTTAAAAGCTAACAAGGGAGGCTGATGGTCATGTGCATGTTTTATGTTTTATAGTTAATGGGTTATCACTAAGATTCTCTATTTTAACTTTTTATTATAAAAATGTATAAATATATATGAATAGAGACTAGGATAATGATCCCCTATTGTCTTGCTTTGTCTGGGCTGCTGTAACAAAATACCATAAAGTAGGAGCCTTATAAATAACAGAAACTGGTCCCCTATGGTTCTGGAGGCTGGAAGTCCAAGATGAAGGCACCGGCAGATGCAGTGTCTAATAAGGGCTCAATACTTGGTTCACAGATGCCGCCTTCTCACTGGGTCCTCCCATGGTAGAACTGGTATGGGAGTTCCCTAAAGTCTCTTTTATGAGGGCACCAAACCCATACACGTGGGCTCCACCATCACGACCTCATCACCTCCCAGAGACCCCATAAAAACTAGGATTCAATATTGACTTTGTCTTCAAATCTTACACCCGTCTGGTCTGCGCTGATTACTGTGGACTCTTGTTTTCCCCCATTGGAATCTTTGAATTGACAAAACATAGAGTCACCACCCTGCATTGTTAACTGTCAACGGGGAGGGATGGGCTGAGAGGGCAAGAAACACAAGTCCGATGCCAAAAGATGGGAAAAGAAAACCTTCCAGGCAGGTGGCTCCAGTCCCCACTGGCCACATGAATTTAGTTCTGATCAGATCCTCATTAAGAGAAGAGAATTTAAATGTCATTGTAAAGCCGGGCATGGTGGCGCATGCTTGTAATCCCGGTACTTTGGGAGGCGGAGACCAGAGGATCCGGGTTCGCGGCCAGCCTCAGCTCTCTCTCTCTCTCTCTCTCTCTCTCTCTCTCTTTCTCTCTCTCTCTCTCTCTCTCTACCTAGTGAGGCCCTCGCAACTTCGTGAGACCTGGTTTCAAAATAAAATATAAAAAAATAGGGCCGGGGGTGTAGCGCGGAGGTAGAACGCCCCTGGGTTCAATCCCCGGTACCGAAAAAAAAAATGATTTAAATGTCATCGTAGAAGTAAATACTGGTAGAGCTATGGAGTGAAGGGAATGATCTCCACAGAATAAATAACAGATTATAATCAATACAAATAGTGTATAGTCTAAACAAATCCAAACAGAATATTTGCTTTCTATTTGCTTTGATTTTCTTCCTAATGATGAATTTCTTGTCCTCAGGCAAAAGTAAATATATGCCTACCTGCTTTATTTTATTATTTTTTTAACTCAGTCTCCTCAAAGGGGATCGGATCAGTATTCCCTAAACAACTTGCTGTGTGGTCTTATCTTTCTGCTTCCCTCTGCACCCTGTGCAGCCTGTGCCCAGGGTGCAGGGTTCTTGTTATTCAACTCTAAGACTCACCTCACACTTTTTTTCTTTAGCGGCCTAGCCTCCATCTGTCTTTGCCTGCTGGTGTTACAAGACGTTCTTCTCCTGCCTGCTGGAGAAATCCAACTGCATGACGCGCAGAGCTCATCACATGGTGAGGTAGCAAGCCCTTCACCACCGCAAGGGTTTAAAAAATGAGACACTAGATGAAGGAAAGAGGTTATCTGTTGAGCTCCAGTGGATCCGATGGGAGAGGCCCCAAAGGTAATTTCCTATCACTGACATTGGTAGGGGACACCTAGAGAGAGGTTAGGTGGCCTGCACGAGGTCATTTAGGATAAGGTTGTCTTCGGTTTTTGCTTTGTTGTGTGATTTTCTTTTGTCATTTTGCTGTACTGGGATGGAATCCAGGACCCTGTGCATGCTGGGCAAGTGCTCTCTACCCACGAGCTGCACACCCAGCCCTGTCCTAGCTCTCCTGCCCCTCACTGTACTGCCCGTTAGGTGGCTTTGGTACATTCACAGGCCAGGTACTGGGATGCAGTGTGCACCCTCGTGTCTCCCTTTCACATCGCTCAGGTGTGCGCACAGCGGGAAGGCTGGCTTTGCTAAAAGCTGCAGTCCCTGGTCCTGGTTTCTCAAAGGCTTGCCCATGAGAGCGGTTTGGAGAGAAAAGTTTTCCTGGGCTGCAGCTCTGAATCCAGACTGTGGAGCCTTTCAAAAATACCACAAAACACAGCATGGCCAAAGCCGTCTTTAATGCTCAGGAATTAAGGAAATTCCAAAGGTTACTTTATAAGCCAAGGCAGGAGCAAGGCCCGGAGCCCAGAGGAGAGAGATGGGGAAGCAGGGGGCGAGGATTAGGGCCCAGGGAGAACTGCAGAGCAGTGGGGCAGCTGGGGCTGGCAGAGAAAATGGGGGAGCGAGGGGGATCTGAGCACGGGGAGCGTGGCCACAGGGCTCTTTCTTCCCCCAGCGGGTCCTCGTGGGGAGGAGCAGGAGATCGGGCCCCGGTGGCGCTGGGCCCGGCTGGACGCTCTCGTGGCTGCTTGCTTGGCTTGTCGCCCACCCGGCGGGTCCCGCCCCCGGCAAGGACACGAGGAACTCCTGCAGCAGCGCTCGCCTGCCTGCGCCCCTGTCCCGCGCGTCCAGTCCTCCCGCGCAGCAGCTCCGCGTGCGCCCGGCGTCCTCCTGCTCACCCACCGCTGCCATGGTCGCCTCCTCCGCGCGGCCCGCCGTCCTGGCCCTGACCGGGCTGGCTCTGCTCCTGCTGCTGTGCCTGGGTCCAGGTGAGTGGGGCGATGCTAAGAGAGCTTGCTGGGGGAGGGAGAGGGAGAGGGAGAGGGAGAGGGAGAGGGAGAGGGAGAAAAAGAAAGAGAAAGAAAGAAAGAAAGAAAGAAAGAAAGGAAGGAAGGAAGGAAGGAAGGAAGGAAGGAAGGAAGGGAGGGAAAATCAGTGATAGGGCGGGAGTACAAGGACCCATCCTTAGCCAGAAAGGAAGGAAGGAAGGAAGAAGGAAGGAAGGAAGGAAGGAAGGAGAAAAGGAAGGAAGGAAGAAAGGAAAAGAAGAAAAGAGAGAGAGTGAGAGAAAGAAAGAAAGAAAGAAAGAAAGAAAGAAAGAAAGAAAGAAAGAAAGAAAGAAAGAAAGAAAAGAGAAAGAGGAAGGTAGGAAGGAAAAGAAATCGGCGATGGGGCGGGAGTAAGGACCCACCCTTAGCCCGGGAAGGGCCCAGGGGCGATAGGGTCACCAGCTCTGGGACTTGCTCCTGTCTGCTTGGAAGCAGCGCTCAGCGGGCATTGGGTATCAGGGTCAAGGGCGGGGTCTCAGGTCTGCAGGGCCGCCTGGAGACTGGAGGAGCAGGGGTCCAAAGGGTGGGCAGGAAGGGTTTCTGAGCTTAACGTGAGGGTGGAAGTGAGCAGGGGTCTTGGGGGCTAGAGTGACCGCTGGGAGGGAGCCCAGGGGAGTCATGGCGCGGTCCGGGGGATCCCATCCAGGCCTTGGCTGGGTGACAGTTAACCTTGTCCTCATCTGCAGAGCTGAGCGCAGGCCTCACGCCCAGTAGCGCAGCAGCCTTTCCTATTTCCTGGCGTCTCAGCGCTTGGACTGGAGGGTTGGAAAATTCCTTGTTAGTTCTCCATTAAAAGTGCATCTGACAGCCGGGCGTGGGGGCACACGCTTGTAATCCCAGTACTTGGGAGGCTGAGACAGGAGGATTGCAGGTTCGCAGCCAGCCTCAGCCCCTTAGTGAGGCCCTCCGCAACTTAGTGAGACCCTGTTTCAAAATAAAGAATAAAATTAGGGCTGGGGGTGTAGGTAGAATGCCCCTGGGTTCAATCCCCAGTACCGCAAAAAAAATAAAAGTGTATCTGCAGGCACACTCCAGGTTGAAGGGGGTCAGGGGTCACACAGTAGGAGTCAGAGGGTGGGAGCTCCAGGGTTACTAGAATTGGGGGGGGGGTTCAGGTGTTACTGTTCTAAATTCCCAAGACAGGTGAAGTTGATCTTTGCACAATTTACCTCCCATTTTAAGCAGCACATCCGGCTAAGTCGTGGGAACATTGGCTACAAGCCATTCATTTTCAGGACTTCTATTTGATTTCATTTATACCAAGAACTCAGTGATAGGAACCATTTAAAATGTTAACATCATCAAGTTGAACACACACGAAAGGTCTTATGACATAAAAATGAAAATAAAATCTCTTTCTTAAAATGAAAATCTCTTTGAGCTCTGAAGATGGTTCATTATGATACCCAAAAAATATTTAATGCAGAAAATAATCATGGTCCCTTTTTGATCAATTTGTTAATAGCACCTTTGAAAAGTTTTTTTTGACATAAATTCATTAATAGCACCTTTGAAAAGGTTTTTAATAAATTTGTTAGTAGTCAGCACCTTTCTCTCTTTTTTGTGTGTGGTACTGGGGATTGAACCCAGGAGCATTCTACCTCAGAGCTACACCCCCAGTCCTATTTTATTTTTATTTTGAAACAGGGTCTCGCTGGGTTGATGAGAGTCTCACTACTTGCTGAGGCTGTCCTCAAACCTGTGACCCTCCTGTCTCAGCCTCCCAAGTACTGGGATTACAAGCATGCGCCACCACACCCATCTTAGCACCTTTCAAAAGGGCATCTTGCAATTCCGAATCTGCCGAATTTGCTGGCAGATCTAATTCCAGGTAACTAGATTTGATAAAGTTGGGAGTGTTTCTTATCACAGCCTAGAAATAATAATTGATGGTGTTGGAGTAAAATCCATGCTACAGAAAATCCATCACCGCCATTTTTTTGTTGTTGTTCTTTATTCCTTTCTTCCAACAGACTCAGTGTGGTGTCCGATGACATGTATTAATAGATACTTCCGGGTGTAGTGATTGTCACAGTGGTGATATTCTTAATTCATGACGTGGTACTTATCCCTCCCTTCCAGTGGCAGAGCTGAGATGTGGCAGGGCTCTTATTTTCGGAGCGAGAATGACACACATTGGCTGTAAGAAACTGCAGCCTCATGATAAATACCTAAATCCGGCCGTCTATTTCAGCAGACCACCTTCCAACCATTCATTGCTAATAAGCACTTTCACAGAAGGCAAACAGATGCGGGGCTGATGCTTAAATCTGTATGCGCTACCACTGCGAGTTGCTAGAGATTGACAAATGTTAAGATATTCATGAATGCTAATATTAGTCTCCAGGAACGTATCTGTCTGCCTTGGCAAATATTTTTATAGATTTCTTCAATGCCTTTTAAGATTGGAAGGGAAATACAGCCTTTAAGAGCATTCCCACCCCATCTAATCAAATAACCCCCTCGATAGTCGTCTGGCCAAATGCTCAGCTGTGTTGATTTATGCTCAAACACGTCTAGTGATTCCTGAGGGGAACCTCTGGGGGCCCCTCATTCCATCTTTGGGTGGCTGCCCGGGCACTGGAAATATTACTTCCTGCCCTAATCTACGGCCCAGGGTCTCTTTAAAGCCATAGCTCTCCTTCCAGAATTTCCACCTGCCTACGTAAACACCAAGATGCCTTTAATTTTTTTCTCCTACAACACATGCTAGGTAGGGCCCTCCCTAGTCTACCCTGAATGCTGTGCTTTGACCACACTCCAGTTTTTGTTGTTGTTAGTTTTGTTTTTGTGGTGCTGGGGACTGAACTCAGGGCTACTCTACTTCTGAGCTACATCCCCAGCCCTGTTTTATTTTTAACTTGGAAACACGGTCTCCCTAAGTTGCTGAGAACCTCGCTAAGTTGCTGAGGCTGGTTTCAAACCTGTGACCCTCCTGTCTCAGCCTCCCAAGTACTGGGATTACAGGTGTGCACCACCACACCATGCCCAGCTATCTGGAAGATTTTGATAACCTTCTTCAAGTGAGATGTGGACTGAACAAAATAGGGGAGTGGCTTCATCAGAGGGGTGACTAAGGAGAGACAGGACAATTACTTCCTTTATTCAAAATGCTCCATTAATGCAAAATCCTTCATTAATGCAGCCTAAGATTGCAATTGCGTTTTTAAACTTTTTAAATACTTTTATTGGTGCATTGTAATTGTACATCGTTGTGAAATTCAAAGTGGCACATAAATACACACGCATAACACCTGGTGTATTTCCCTCCATATCCCACCTTGTTACCCCTTCCTCCATCTCCAGAAGTATTAGTGAGATTGGTAGTGATGCCACAGAAATTGCTTTTTATGCCGGGCGTGGTGGCGCACGCTTGTAATCCCAGTACTTTGGGAGGCAGAGACCAGAGGATCCGGGTTCGCGGCCAGCCTCAGCTCTCTCTCTCTCTCTCTCTCTCTCTCTCTCTTTCTCTCTCTACTTAGTGAGGCCCTCCGCAACTTTGTGAGACCCGGTTTCAAAATAAAGTATAAAAATTAGGGCCGGGGGCGTTGCGCGGAGGTAGAATGTCCCTGCGTTCAATCCCCGGTACTGCAAAAAAAGAAAAAGAAATTGCTTTTTATTTATTTATTTTTTTTTTTTTGGTACTGGACATTGAACCCAGGGAGCATTCTACCTCTCAGCCACACTCCCAGCCCATTTTATTTTTTGTTTTGAAACAAGGTCTCACTAAGTTGCTGAGTCTGGCCTTAAATCTGCAATCCTCCTGTCTCAACCTCCCAAGTACTGGAATTACAGGTGTGTGCCACCACGCCCGGCTCTGAAATTGCTTTTCAGACCAACGTGAGCACAGAAAAAGAATACCAGGGCATCTCCCCCATAGGCTGCTTCAGGCTACACTAAGACCTTGGGCCACTGTCCAGCAAACACCCAGCCCTCCTATAGGAGACAGGAGGACAAGAGCCACCTCTGTCCCCCTTCCTTTTAGGGTGGGCTCTAGAGATCTAGAGGTTCTTTCTTCTCCTCCTCCTCCTCCTTTTCCTTCTCCTTCTCCTTCTCCTCCTTCTTCTCCTTCTCCTTCTCCTTCTCCTTCTCCTTCTCCTTCTCCTTCTCCTTCTCCTTCTCCTTCTCCTCCTCCTCCTCCTCCTCCTCCTCCTCCTCCTCCTCCTCCTCCTCCTTCTTCTTCTTCTCCTTCTCTTTCTTCTCCTTCTTCTTTCTTCCTCCTCCTCTTCCTCCTCTTCTTCTCCTTCTTTCTTCTTCCTTCCTCCTCCTTTCTTCTTCTTCTTCTTCTTCTTCTTCTTCTTCTTCTTCTTCTCTCCTCCTCCTCCTCCTCCTTCTTCTTCTTCTTCACATTTTTTCCAGCTTTATTGAAGTGTAACTGGAAAATAAAGAAGGGATTCTTTTTTTCCTTCAGTGCTGAGTAGCAAGCCTAGGGTCTTGTGCATGCTAAGCAAGTGCCCTACCACTGTGTTTCATTTCCAGCACCAAGCAGCAATTTTTTTTTTGGTAGGTATTGGGGTCTTGAACTCAGGGGCATTCTACCTCTGAGCTACACCCCTCGCTCTTTTTAAAAATTTTGTTTTTATTTCAAAATGGGGTTTAAGTTAAAAATTTTATTTTGAACTTAAACAGGGTTTAAGTTGCCGAGCGTCTGGCTTAGTTGCTGAGGCTGGCCTCGAACCTGCAATCCTCCTGTCTCCCAAGTACTGGGGTTACAGGCACATGCCATCACACCTGGCCCAAAGCAGGGATTCTTAATCTTATTTAGGTTACAGATACTTTGGAGAGTTTGGCAAAAGCTATGGCTCCTAGTCCTAGAAAACTGTATTTGCAGCTAGAAGGACACTTTTCAGTCTTTCGCCACACCCCCTGGAACCTGCGCATGGACTGAGGTTAAGAACCCTGTTGGGAAGGCACTTCTCCATCCTGGTCCCGTCCCAGTTCCTTATTCCCAGAGATGCTCTGTTTACTACTTAGGATGTGTGGGTGTCTTCCCCAGGGAGGGTCAGGCCCACCCTTCATGAGACAAACCTTGTTCCTATAATGGTTGAGGGTCAGGTGCTTCTGCAAGGTCCTCCTAACAGCTCGGTGTGTGTGTGTGTGTGTGTGTGTGTGTGTGTGTGTGTGTGTGGTGTATGTGGTGTGTGGGGTGTGTGTGTGTGTGTGTGTGTGTGTGTGTGTGTGTGGTGTATGTGGTGTGTGGGGTGTGTGTGTGTGTGTGTGTGTGTGTCGGGGGCTATCCTTTCAGGCCAGCCATGTTATTTGCTATTAAAATTATTGGGATTATTAGACACTCTTTCAAAACAGAATAAATATGACAGCAAATGATCCCAACAATGCTTGATTATAGGACGAGCAGAGCAAGCTACAACACTGGGTGAGTTTTTTGAGAGCTAAGGTGTGCCCCCTGGCTTGTGGCAGCGTAAGTCCCATTTCTGTCTTCCTTGTCCGTATCCTCTCCTCTTCTTCTAAGGACATCAGTCATGGGATTTAGAGCCCACCCTAAGTCCAGGACAATGTCATCTTGAGGTTCTTAACAATGACATCTGCAAAGACCCTATTTCTCTAAGGTGGGCAGGGAAGGACACAGGTAAGACAGCTGGCCCTCATGATAAGACATCAGGGCTAAGCCAGGCACAGTGATGCCAGTACCTGGGAGGCTGAGACAGGAGGATTGCAGATCTGAGGCCAGGGTGGGGTAACTTAGCAAGACCCTGTTTCAAAATAAAAAATAGAAAGGGCTGGGGGGGTAGAGCTCAGAGGTCGAACACCCCTGGGTTCAATTCCAGTACCGCCCTCCCCAACATACACAAGAGTCATCAAGGCTAAAAGAACAATATCACTTTCCCAGGGAAAAGCTCGAATTGTAACACACTTTGTCAGCGAAGGTCATTGTCACCAACACTAACCACAGGCACCCCAGATTGTTTTTCCTGCATGACAAGGACACAAACAAGCATGAAGTACTGCAACACTACCAAGCTGATAAATCAAGCCAGGGGCCCACAGTTATTTATTTATTTTTTTTACCAACTCTGATTTTTGCATTTGATAAATTCAAGGGTTTAGTCGACTCTAAAAACTGCTTTTTGTGTTCATTCTTTAAGGTGTCATAAGTGGAAATAAACTCATGCAGATCCTTCGGAAGCGAGAAGGTAAATATGTCCCCAAACGGATAAGGGATGGATTCTTAACTGGATGGAAATGAAATGGCTGTATCGAATGTGTTCACTGGACTCCTGTATTTGGAGAATCACAAGTGTTTACTCCTTAAAAGGTTTGCAGACCTGAGGGGCATATTCTGTGGGTATGTGGCATGGTATTCTATCAGATAAATATTAATGCTGGTAAATGTCTGAAAGTTGTCTTTTGGAAAGCTGTCAATGTCGACTCAAAAACAGAAGAAACAGTGTGACAGTGTTAATTAAATGCTGTTTATTTTAGACCCACGAAGCACTTTAGAGCATATGTCTAAACTTGGGCAAATCCTGCAGAGCACATAATACCTTCCTTGGCGGGGTGGGCATAGAACTGCACAACTGTGGGACTCTACGCATCAATTAGCGGCTGGGGAAGGGTGTTTTCCATAGGAATACCTTTCCATTGCTAACTTCAGTTGTGAAAAATGCTCCTAAGATAAATGTGGTAGACAGCGGCAAGATGTCATCCGAATAGAACATTCTGGGAGTCACGACATATGGGTTCTGGGCCTGCTGTTATCAATTAGGTCAATCGAATCTGTCAGGGAAGACACAATAATTCCTGTGGGTTCTTGGCTTCCATGATGAAAAGGATTTCAAAATGCGCCAGTCAGAGAAAAAGGCAAAGGTTTAACTTAAGAAAAGTAAAGATACAGCCGGGCGTGGTGGTGCACACTTGTAATCCCAGTACTTGGGAGGCTGAGACTGGAAGATCCGGGTTCGCGGCCAGCCTCAGCTACTTAGTGAGGCCCTCCGCAACTTAGTGAGACCCTGTTTCAAAATAAAGAATAAAAATAGGGCTGGGGGTGTAGTCTGGAGGTAGAATACCCCTGGGGTTCAATCCCCGGTACCGCAAAAAAAAAAAAAGAAAGAAAATTAAAGATACAGGTTAGATACAGGTTCAGGGGATACACGTACCATCTTGAGAGTGTGAGATTCCCGGCAGAGAGGCGTAGGGAGGGCGGCTAGCAGAGGGAGAGAGACAAAGAGAGTCTCGGATCTAATCTTTCCTTTTCTTATAGGGCCCACTAGAGAGAGGGTGGCCAGGGGCACATGGCAGGAAGTGGGGCACCATGGGATGTCGGTCTCCTTTCTTTGAAGCTTTAGGCTGCAAAAGGTGTGGATTCCTTTCGGGATAGGAATCCCAGGGAACTGGAGACAGGAAGAGATGAGGAGGCGGGGAAGAAAAGGTGTGGCTTTTTTCTGGGACCTGTTTCCCAGGAAATCGAGGCTCTGACAAAAGGTGCAGCTGTCTTCTTTGGGGTCTAGTCATCACGTCAGGAATTTTAGGTATTGAGCCAGCCCATTATGATTTAAAACTATGGGCCTTGCTTTTGCTTAAGAGCAAACGAGCTCTGTTAAAATGAAACTAAAGATTATGAAGATTTTTAAAATTTTCTTTTCCTTCCCAATTTGTCTCCTTTCTACCTAAAAATTGATCTCTTCTATTCTATCTCAGATCCATTGTACGGTCTCCTGAATGGCACGTCCCCTTCCCAGCCAGCATCTTACTCTGTAAAATTAAGTATCCCAGAAATGAAAAAGTGTGACCACGTTTCTTTTTTTTTTTTTTTTTGCGGTACTGGGGATTGAACCCAGGGGCATTCTACCTCTGAGCTACACTCCCAGCCCTATTTTTTGTTCTTTACTTTGAAACAGGGTCTCACTAAGTAGCTGAGGCTGGCTGCGAACCTGCAATCCTCCAGTCTCAGCCTCCCAAGTACTGGGATTACAAGTGTGCGCCATCACGCCCGGCTTGTGACCACGTTTCTGCTATGGCATTTAAGCACGTGTCCTGCTCCCTCCTAGTTTACAGAGGATTCACAAAGGCTAAAGTCTGCTCCCAAAGTGAGGCCCTTGCTCACTTATGCTGATACTTCCCGGTTGCTCCTCGGGGATCCCCCCAACAGGGGTCTGGAGTGCAGGTGGTCCTCTTGGGGGCAGGATGTTCCTGGGGGAGCTCCCGTACCCTTCCCAGTGTTTTCATCCACCCATAAGGCCCCGGTCTCTCCAATTGGGGGTCATCTTGGAGGGTCCCCTCTCTGTGCTGGGCGACCATGTAGTATCACCCACAGATGCCAAGCGGTGGGCGACACTCTCAAAGAGCCAGCTTGTCACAGGTGAGCAGACTACTGAGATAATCACGACTCCTGGGTGTGCATCCTCCAGCCTTTACTCAGTTTGAGCCAAGAAACACATAGTGAGCACTTATTGTATGCAAAACAGCACAACAAGGCCTGGAGTGTTTGTTAAAATTAAAAAAAAAAAAAAACCTTCTAGCCGGGCGTGGTGGCGCACACTTGTAATCCCAGTACTTGGGAGGCTGAGACAGGAGGATCCGAGTTTGCAGCCAGCCTCAGCTACTTAGCGAGGCCCTCCGCAACTTAGTGAGACCCTGTTTCAAAGTAAAGAATAAAAAAAAGGACTAGGGGGTGTAGCTCGGAGGTAGAAGCCCCTGGGTTCAATCCTCAGTACCACAATAAATAAATAACTCCTGGTGTTTATCCATGTGACAAATCAACCCATTGGGCTCTTTAGTCTTATTATCTCAGGCATTCTTCCTAACAACACCGGTTTTACAGATGAGGGGACAGAGATTCCAAGCTAGACGATAGGGGAAAGTACAAGGGTACAGCTATGTCCCCTGGGCATGTCCTCCAGAAGTGGTACCATTTTAGCAATCGAGATTATGATGGGAAGATGTGAGAGGAAGCAGTGTTAAAACAAGGGCCTGTTGTACCCTTCAAGACAACCTGATGGGCAGGGATCAGACCGTGAGGCTCAGAGCCGGCTCCAGGGGGCGCTGTGTGCTCCAGCAGCCTGGTGTGAAGATGGGGCTGCATTGCTAGGGGGATCCGGTCCCTACTCCCATGGGCTTATCCTTCCAGTTCTTTTTTTCTTCAGTTTAATTGACTTTCTTTTCGTACTGGGGGTTGAACCCAGGGGCATTCTACCTCCGGGCTACACCCCCAGCCCAATTTTTTGTTCTTTATTTTATTTTTTGATAGTGCATTGCAAACATACATCTTGAAGGATTTCAGGGTGGTTGATGTATACATGCACTCATCGGTCAATTAGCCCTCCCCAATTCCCACCCCCTACCTCCCCCTTCCCTCCTTCCTGTTTTCAGCATAGTAGTTGACTTTGATATCTTTGTGTATGTCCATCCTGTGCTCCAGTTTGTTTCCCTCTCCTT
>PVJS01027151.1:0-26458 GCA_004027185.1 Glis glis | reverse complement strand
CTAGATTTATAAGATTTTTTTTTTTTTTTTGCGGTACCAGGGATTGAACGCAGGGGCATTCTACCTCTGCGCTACACCCCCGGCCCTATTTTTTTTTTATACTTTATTTTGAAACCGGGTCTCACGAAGTTGCGGAGGGCCTCACTAAGTAGAGAGAGAGAGAGAGAGAGAGAGAGAGAGAGAGAAACGGAGAGAGAGAGAGACAGCTGAGGCTGGCCGCGAACCCGGATTCTCCAGTCTCCACCTCCCAAAGTACTGGGATTACAAGCGTGTGCCACCATGCCCGGCTGATTTATAGGATTTTAATGAGACATTTTCACTGTACCAGCTAGATTCTAAAGAGAAATAAGCCCATTTTAACATTTGTTCTCTTAGTCTGTCTTCTGTGTTATGGAAATACTGGACTTTTAAGAAAGTGTGTTTATGGCCGGGCGTGGTGGTGCACGCTTGTAATCACAGTACTTTGGGAGGCAGAGACCAGGGGATCCGGGTTCGCGGCCAGCCTCAGCTCTCTCTGTCTCTCTCTCTCTCTCTCTGTCTCTCTCTCTCTCTACTTAGTGAGGCCCTCCACAACTTCGTGAGACCCGGTTTCAAAATAAAGTATAAAAAATAGGGCCGGGGGTGTAGCGCGGAGGTAGAACGCCCCTGGGTTCAATCCCTGGTACCGCAAAAAAAAAAAAAAAAAGAAAGTGTGTTTATGTGTGGGATTTCTTTTCTTAACTCATTTTCCCTCTCCCCCCACTGACCCTTCATGGGAGAAGGTGACCATAAACTTGGTATGTGGAAGGTTGGTCCAGGGTCGCCATGGGGTCGTCCTGGTTATCTCGGGGATGATGCCCCCTTTCTCCCTGTCGCTGTTCCCAGAGCCTCCTGTGATAATGTGTGCATGTGTGAGTCTATTTGATGTTACACACTTGCTGTAGTTCTGATGAAATCCATACAGTGGCAAGTCAAACCATGTTAGCATTCAGTGAGATGGTAATTTTTCTCTGGAACCTGGAGAATGGATTTTTGGGGGACTGTTTATTTTTGATGAATCTATTTTCTTCTCATGATATCATTGTACTCTCAAGCATTGTTTCCAGATATTCTGCTGAAGTTTCTCTTCTTTTTCTCTTTAGATGGCAGTCACCATAATGATACTGTATGTATCCAAGCTAAATAAAATAATTCACTTCCCCGATTTTGACAAGAAAATTCCTGTGAAGGTATGTGATAGAAGATGTGAAAATATGTAGAATCACACACTGAACTGAGCACACAGGTCCATTTCTGTGCACACTGTTCTTCCTGCTTGTACTGTGTAGAAAGTTCTCAATAAAGATTTTATATCCTTCAGTTGTCCATTTACAAAATGCAATAGCAGTTAAAGTATGTGCTTAAGATTAACATCAAACATTATGTGTCTTCCAAAATGACAAAACTCTAAACCAGGGATTGGCAATTTTTTTTGGTTCAGGGCCAGACATATTGTAACGACAGGAGACTCTGCCACAAAAAGCAGTCCTAGATGATATGTAAATGATTCACTGTAGTTGTGTTCCAATAAAACTTTAAGCAAACAAGAGAAGGGCTGAATTTGACCGTGGGCCTTTGTTTGACAGTTCCTGTTTTTGGTTTTCATTTTTAGCTTGGATTAATAGAAACTGAGTGGAATGAAGAATACAGCTTGATAAATGTAGGAAGACACAGCTTTTTTCCACGTGGAGCTAGAGGCATAGGATTGGCCATTCCTTCCTGGGAATATGGGCTGGAGCCCACTTTTATTGAGCAGTTGCAGGGTGCCAGGTGTTAGGACAGGCATTTAATCCCAAGAGCAGTTCCACATGACAGGTGATGGTAAGTATGACGGCATTTGCATTTAGGGAGGTTTAACCAGGCTGTCAATTCCTTGAGGGCGAGGCCCTCACGTGGTAGCTCACTGTGCGTCTCCATCGCCTGGAACACTGCTGGCATCTGCAGCCTGGGTTACTCGCCAGGTGAACCGAGCGCATGCCGATGGCGTCAGTGATCAGGGGCACCCACAACAGGAGAAACGTAAAATGCCGAAGTGTATGAAAGATAGCAACCTAATCACCATGGAAAAAATCAGAATATTGTTGACTTGCTTATACTTATTTTATGTTGTAGTATAATATGTAAACATTGTAAGAATTTAAAATTTGTGAATATGATCTATATGTAGAGAAAAAGGCATCATGCTCAAATATATAATTGAATAACTAATTACCCTTGTAAACAGTTGTTTAACCCATGAAATGGGATCCCAAAGTCTTCCTTACCCACAATTCTGACTCTTATAATAAATTAGAGTGCGTGTGTGTGTGTGTGTGTGTGTGTGTGTGTTTGTGGTGCTAGGGACTGAGCCCAGGGCTCTACCACTGAGCTACATCCCCAGCTCACTCCTTTCTTTCTTTCTTTTTTTTTTTTTGTGGTACTGGGGATTGAACCCAGGGGCATTCTCCATCCGAGCTCCACACCCAGCCCTATTTTTTATTCTTTATTTTTTTGAAACAGGGTCTCACTAAGTTGCGGAGGGCCTCACTAAGTAGCTGAGGCTGGCCGCAAACCTGCGATCCTCCGGTCTCAGCCTCCCAAGTACTGGGATTACAAGCGTGCGCCACCACGCCCAGGTCAGCATTTCAATTTTTATTCTTTGCTTTGCTCTATGACATATGTTGACAGAAATGGTGATACTTTGATCTCAAAAGGAAAGCTTTTAACATGTCATCAGTGAGTGGGGTTTTGTAGATCCCTTTCATTGCTGTCCATTTATCTTTTTTTTTTTATTTATTTTTGCAGTACCAGGGGTTGAACCCAGGGGCGTTTTACCTTCAAGCTACACTCCCGGCCCAATTTTTTATACTTTATTTTGAAACCGGGTCTCACGAAGTTGCGGAGGGCCTCACTAAGTAGCTGAGGCTGGCCGCGAACCCGGATCCTCCGGTCTCCTCCTCCCAAGTACTGGGATTACAAGCGTGTGTGCCACCACGCCCAGCTCCATTTATCTTTGGCTGCATTACTTAGCAGCTCAAAACAACAGTCATTGTATTATCTCTCATAGTGGTTAAGGAGTTTTGGGAAGATTCAGCTGGTCAGTTCTGGCTCAGGCTCCTGTACAGTTGCAGACAGAATGGCTAGGACTGAATTAATTGGGCTGGTTGGTGCAGCTGGGGTTGGCCATTCAGTTTCTCTCCTACTATCATCTCAGTGTTTCATCCCTGATCACCAATGCAGGCCAGTCTGGACCTCCTTACAAGATGGCAGACACAGGGGTTTAAGAGTGGTTGCATGAACCAGGCGTGGTGGCGCACACCTGTAATCTCAGTACTTGGGAGGCTGAGACAGGAGGATCACAGGTTCGAGGCAAGCCCCAGCAACTTAGCAAGACCTTCAGGAATTTAGTGAGACCCTGTTTCAAAATAAAAAAATAAAAGGGCTAGGGGTATAGTTAGGGGTAGAACACCCCTGGGTTCAATCCCCAGTACCCCCCCCAAAAAAAAAGAAGAAGAAGAGCATGTGGGTGATAGCTGTCACCTGGGATCGTGGATTTGTTTCTTTTTTCCTGGCATTTCTGTCAGGATTTTTGTTTTTGCTTTATGTATTTTGAGGCTGTATTATTAGATGCTTAAACATTTGAATCATTAAATCTTCCTGGCAAATCAACGTGTTTAGCAATAGGAAGTGGATGGACCTCCCCTGCCTCAGTTTTTAGTGTTACCCTGGAGATTGCCATGGGTGCCCTTACTTCATCATGGTCTGAAGTTGCTGTGAGCGGACCCCTTCCCCTCGGCAGAGCTGGCACTCACGCTCTGTTGATCTCTCTCCACAACTTAGATGCTCTTGTCGTTAAGTACTTTAATTCTCTACCTTTGTTTAAATCTCGCCATATATTTTTATTTTCTCTTTTAAAAAACCATCAGTATTTAAGTCCTTTGCTTTTCTTTCTTTTTTGCATCTCACTCTTTCCATTTTCTTCCTGACTAGAGTACTTTCCTTAGAATTGACATCAGTGATGGTCTGCTGTGGTGAGTCCCCATAGTTTTTATTTGTCTGTGTTGAATTAAGTTTGGCTTAATGCTGCCTCTGTACATATTTTAAGTTGGGCCTAAAGGTTTCTCAGCACATGGTGAAATGTATCCTAATGTGCTATGTGAATGGACTGTAACCTTCTCTTGTAATAAGGGGCTGAGTCTCAGCCAATCACAAGTGGCCAACTGTCCAAACTATGTCCAGATAAGACAGTCTTGGACTGTGGCCAGTTGGGCACTGACCATTCGGACTGTCTTGGAACCTCTTCCATTTTCTATATATAGCCTGCCCATGGGTGGGGCAGAACATTTCAAACCATTCTTGGTTCAGATTGCTGCCCAATTCTAGAATTGAAATAAAACCAATTAAGATCTGCAAAAAATAGATTTGTTGTAATTTTGTCTTTTAACATCTGAAAAAGTGTAAATTTTACTTTGTTTTTTGAAAGGGGTAGAGTTCCAGGTGGGCTGAACTTTGAGGATAGAATCTGCTGTCCTCTGATTGCCCGTTTCTCTCTTGCTTTCTGTTTTCCTTTTTTCTTTGGCCAGGGGATTCCTCACTGTCTTCCCAATTCTTTCATGTTTTCATGAAGGTCTTTATTTATCTTTTTTTGTGTGTGGTACTGGAGATTGAACCCAGGGGCATTCTGCCTCTGAGCTACACCGGCCCAGCCCTTTCTATTTTATATTTTGAAAGAGGGTCTCACTAAGTTGCTGAGGGCCTTGCTAAGTTGCTGAGGCTGGCCTTGAACCTATGATCCTTCTGTCTCAGTCTCCCAAGTACTGGGATTACAGGCGTGTGCCACCACGCCTGGCTTTTCTATCATTTTGTCGGTGACCGTCCCACAGCACACCTGAGGGGAAAAGAATGACGCAGACCCAGAGCAGATTTGAGAGGGGCAGGCCAGGGGACCTCACTCTTAGGCAAAGGCCCCGCTGGACACTGGTCCACAGCTTTTATTCATTCTTGAGGGGGGAGGTTGAGGTATGGATGCTACTGCATATGTGCAGAGCTTGGGAGGTAAAATTTAACCAGTATACGTGCAGCGAGGGCTAGGGGTTAATGTTTAACTTGGCTCCCGCAGAACAATTGTACAGAGTCTTTGAGATAGCAGTTAGCAATAAAACCACTAAGGATGTGCAGAAGATCCTTGAGACAATGTTTGGCAAGCGGGATATTTGGGAGTAGGCGCCGGCAAGAAACATAAGAACGTTTACCTTGGAGGAACAGGCTGCTTGCAGCTAGTTTATCAGTCTAATCATGGCTTTCCATGACCCGTAGACCTTTCCAAGGCAAATGTTAACCTGTTTCTGGCAGTCGCATTCTCCACATCATTTTACATTGTTTTCAGCAAGGGAATTAGCACAAATAATCTAGCCTACTGTTACCAGAAACTAGAAGTATTGTTTTTATTTTGAATATATATGTGGAAATGGGACCAACTGATCCTTTTTGAAACTTAGACCCTCTAAAGTGGTAATAACATCAATTGGATTATTGTTGAGTCAGTTGTAGGCTGCTAACCAGAATATTAACTTGTAAAGGGGAAAGACATGGAGTCCTATCTTTCTTATATCCTCTTTCTAGAGCAAATCTGATAATAAAATTTTATAACATTTTTTGGTAGGTGACAGTATTTCAAAGGCTGTCATATCTGAGTTTTGTGCTTAATGTCTTTTCAGTGGAAAAAGAAATAATTGACTCACTTTGATAGCCATGGACTATTATATCAGCTAAAAAGTGCTAGCTGGGCATAGTGGCACACGCCTATAATTCCAGTACTTGGGAGGCTGAGACAGGAGGATTGTAGGTTCGAGGCCAGCACACAGTAACTTATTGAGACCCTTTTTCAAAATAAAAAGATAGGGCTGTGGTATAGCTCAGAGCTAGAACCCCCCTGGGTTTAATCCCTAGTACCACCACCAAAAAAAAGTGCTGAGTTATTATATGATATTAGGAAAGGATCCTAATATTTTTCTGTATGGAAGACTAGACCTTACATTTTGTCTGTTTGTTCAGTGTATTTGGAACAATATTTCTCTTGACAATCAGAAAAGTACTCACGAGCTCAGAGCTCAGTGAACCCAATTCAAGTACAATGGTTACACTGTTTCACCTTAATAGAGATTTATTCATTATAGGTCTTCAAAACAAAAAACATGGCTCCACAGTGGTGTGGCCAGTACACACAACTTTTTGAAAGCATCACTAACCTGTGACATTCAAGAAAGAGATAGGAATCTTCGCCTTTGTCCAGAAGAGTGCATAATGCACAGGTAGAAGTTTGCACACCTTTTCATGAATCTTCTGAAACACACATAGACTATAAATACACAACCCAACCGGGGGGCTCCCCCCAAGAGAGATCACGGTTCACATCCCTAAGCAAGGTACCAGTGTGGGCAAGGTGAAGATTTCAGTCTCTTTACAGTGGTATCCCCCCACTCCCTCCAAGGATAATGGATGTCATGGCTCATCTAACTACTCTGTGCACCACATGGAGAACCTGTGGAAGTATTTTGGATTCTGGAAAATCAGTCATTGCAGGCAGAAGAACTCAAATGGTTTGCCTACTGCTGGGGCACGAATGTCACAATTTTTTTTTTTTTTTTTGCGGTACCGGGGATTAACCCAGGGGCGTTCTACCTCCGTGCTACACCCCCGGCCCTATTTTTTATACTTTATTTTGAAACCGGGTCTCATGAAGTTGCAGAGGGCCTCACTAAGTAGAGAGAAAGACAGGGAGAGAGAGCGAGCTGAGGCTGGCCGTGAACCCGGATCCTCTGGTCTCTGCCTCCCAAAGTACCGGTATTACAAGCGCGCGCCCCAGCCAGCCACAATTTTTATATGTGAAGGAAACTATGTTATTGTATTTCTAACCAAATATTCTTTCTTTCTTTGTTACAATTTTGGTGAAGCTGTTTCCCCTGCCTCTCCTCTATGTTGGAAACCACATCAGTGGATTATCAAGCACAAGTAAATTAAGGTAAGTGTGGGCTGAGGGTGGATGGGAGGCTCCTTACCCATCTCCTTCCAGTGGTTCAAGGACTAAGTTTGATTTTCCAAGATATTGCTTGGGCGACATGTAGAAGACAGTAATCTTCAGTAATTTAAGAAAGTAAACTGTAGTTTTGAGTTTAATTTGCCAATGTTTGAGGGAAGGTTAAAAAGCTTATTTTTATATTTATTTTATGTTTTTTTATATTCATGTTTCAATGTAGAATGTGAGATCAGTAGACATCGAGGTAGAGAGGGTCTGATCTATCAGGTAGATTTGTTTATGTGAATACAGTTATGTGTAACTTTTGGTTTCATCCCAGTTTTATTTTTTATTTTTATTTTTTAACGGAACTGGGGATGGAACCCAGGGGTATTCTACCTCTGAGCTACACCCTTGGCCCTATTTTTTATTCTTTATTTTGAAACAGGGTCTCACTAGGGTTCTGAGAGCCTCACTAAGTTGCTGAGGCTGGTTTTGAACCCGCAATCCTCCTGTCTCAGCCTCCCAAGTACTGGGATTACAAGTGTGTGCCATCACATCTGGCTATGACAGACATTGTTTAAAAGTGTGTGCTAAGCCGGGCGTGGTGGCGCACATTTGTAATCCCAGTACTTGGGAGGCTGAGACAGGAGGACCCGGGTTTGCAGCCAGCCTCAGCTACTTAGTGAGGCCCTCCGCAACTTCGTGAGACCCTGTTTCAAAATAAAGAATAAAAAATAGGGCTGGGGGTGTAGCCCGGAGGTAGAATGCCTCTGGGTTCAATCCCTGGTACCGCCAAAAAAAAAAAAAAAGTGTGTGCTATATATACTTCTGACATTTGCACCATTTATTTCTGTGTACTTTGATTGATTACTTTTGTTAAAAGTCACCATAAAAAAATGAAAAAAGTATAGTAAGACCAAGCCATCCTATTAATCAGAAAATGTGGTGTGAAGTGTGTGGCCTGATTGAACATCACAAAGACCTGAGGCCTGAGAACAAGAAGTTTGTGCAAAGGGTGATGGGAATTGAGGAAACCATTCAGATAGCAATTGTGGAAGAGAGGCCAGTAGAGGTGACCAGAAGGAAAAGGACATTAAAAATGAGAAGCGAAGCCAGGCATGGTGGCACATACCTGTAGTCCCAATACTTGGGAGGCTGAGACAGGAGGATCTTAGGTTGGAGGCCGGCTTCAGCAACTTAGCTTCAAGGCCCTCAGCAACTTAATGAGACCCTGTTTCAAAATAAAAAAAATAATAAAATAAAAAGGGCTGGGGGTGTAGTTCAGAGGTAGAATGTCCCTGGGTTCAATTCCCAGTTCAAAATAAATAAATAAATAAATAAATAAATAAATAAAGTAAATAAAAATTAAAACGACAACAACAAAACCAAACCAAACCCCCGAGAAGCATGCAGTGAAGCCTTCGCTAGTTTTGGAAGGACAGACTGGTTGTGAAAGTCAAAGGGTGAAGGATTGTTCTCAGTTAGTACTTTCTAGTTGGTCTGTTGTTTCCTTCTGGGCTTAGGACAGTTGCTTTGCCCTGATCACCTCCGATTTGCACGGAGGCTTCGGTGTGGGAGCTCTTGCGTCCCACACATCCTTCTGGCCGCCTCTGGCCCCGGCTCTGGAGGACGCTCCAGCTCACAGCGCAGTCTCCACCTTCACCGGCGCTTCCTCACAGATGAGAGAGCCGCCAGTGTGCGGCTGCGCAGTGGGGAGAAGGAAGAAGGGTTGAGTCTTTGGGGTGTCATGGAACATGTTCCTCCGTCCTCGTATTTTCTGTAAACTGGTAGTTGGTTCTAGAGGCTTCGTCAGATTCAGGTTCCGTTTTTCAGGCAGTGTCGGTTTATTAGCGACGTGGGGTTCTTTCTGCTGTGTCACCTGGTGGGTCAGTCTGGTGCCTTTGTTAGAAAGTTCTCCATCAGCCTTTCCTCTAATGGTTTTTACAGCCATTGATGATCATTGGCAAGATTCATTATTCCATTACAAATTGCACAATGGTGACCTATACTTACTGTCTAAATTATTTTCAATAAAGATAAATTATCACCGTTTCACATAGGAATGGCAGGACAAAAGCTTTATTAATAGATGTTCAGAGTAATAAACGAGTGTCTTATCACCTTCAGTGGTGACTAGTGAGGACAGCCCCCCCATCATTATAAAGTCATGGATTTTCATTTACTTGATACAAGTACTTTGTCAGATAAGTGTTTTATTTTTTATTTTTATTTTTTGGTACTGGGGAGTGAACCCAGGAACATTCTACCTCTGATCTATACCCCTGCCCCATTTTATTTTATTTTATTTTATTTATTTATTTATTTTTTTTGTGGTACCGGGGATTGAACCCAGGGGCATTCTACCTCCGAGCTACACCCCCAGCCCTATTTTTTATACTTTATTTTGAAACTGGGTCTCACGAAGTTGTGGAGGGCCTCACTAAGTAGCTGAGGCTGGCCGCGAACCCGGATCCTCCTGTCTCTGCCTCCCAAGTACTGGGATTACAAGCGTGCGCCACCACGCCTGGCTCCATTTTATTTTATTTTTTTTATTTTGAAACAGGGTCTTGCTAAATTGCTGATGTTGCTGTGCCAGCACATTCAGCTAATTCTGTTCTTTCAGTAAATGTCAGTTGTGGCCAGGTGTGGTGGTGCATACCTGTAATCCCAGTATTTGAGAGGCTGAGACAGGAGGATCATAGGTTCAAGGACAGCCTCAGCAACTTAGCAAGACCCTCAGCAACTTAGTGAGACTCTGTTTCAAAATAAAATATAAAATGGGCTGGTGGTGTAGCTCAGAGGTAGAACACCCATGGGTTCAATCCCCAGTACCCCCCCAAAAAAACACCTTACCATTTTAAGTATACAATTCAATGGCATTAAATATATTCACAGTGTTGTACAACCGTCACTACAACCCATTTCTAGAATCTTTTCATCATCTCAAGAAGAAACTTTGTACCCATTAAAAATACCTCTGTGTGTGTGTGTGTGTGTGTGTGTGTGTGTGTGTTACTGGGGATTGAACTCAGGGGCATTCTATCTCCGAGCTGTACCCCTAGCCCTTTTTATTTTTTTTGTTTTGAAACAGGGTCTCACTAGGTTGATGAGAGTCTCACTACATTTCTGAGGCTGCGCAATCCTCCTGTCTCAGCCTCCCAAGTACTAGGATTACAGGTATGTGCCACATGCCCAGATTAAAAATAACTCTTGCTGGGCGTGGTGGCGCACGCTTGTAATCCCAGTACTTTGGGAGGCGGAGACCGGAGGATCCGGGTTCGCGGCCAGCCTCAGCTCTCTCGCTGTCTGTCTCTCTCTCTCTGTCTCTCTTTCTCTCTCTCTCTCTCCTCTTAGTGAGGCCCTCCGCAACTTCGTGAGACCCGGTTTCAAAATAAAGGATAAAAAATAGGGCCGGGGGCGTAGCGCAGAGGTAGAACGCCCCTGCGTTCAATCCCCGGTACCGCAAAAAAAAAAAAAAAACTCTATTCCCCTTAATCCCAAACTCCTGATAATCTCTATTCTACTTTCTGTCTCTCTGCATTTGCCTATTCTACACATCTCATATAGCTGGAACCATACAATATTTGTCCTTTTTTGGTGTGGTTTATTCATTTAGCATGATGTTTTCAAAGTTCATCTATGCTGTACCACATATCACAATTGCATTCCTTTTTAAGGCTGAGTAATACTCTATTGTGTGTGTATACCATTTTATCATCTGTCTATAAATTTTTTAAATTTTCATAAAGTCCAGTTTACCTATTTTTTTTTTTTTGCGGTACCGGGGATTGAACGCAGGGGCGTTCTACATCCACGCTACATCCCCAGCCCTATTTTTTATACTTTATTTTGAAACCAGGTCTCACGAAGTTGCGGAGGGCCTCACTAAGGAGAGAGAGAGAGAGAGAGAGACAGGGAGAGAGAGTGAGAGAGCTGAGGCTGGCCGCGAACCCAGATCCTCCGGTCTCTGCCTCCCAAAGTACTGGGATTACAAGCGTGTGCCACCACGCCTGGCCCAATTTACCTATTTTTTCTTTTTTTGATTGTATTTTTAATGTTGTGTCTAAGACTTTGAAAATTTACTCCTGTGCTTTCTCCTAAGAGTTTTTATAATTTTAGTTCTTACATTTAGATCTTTGATACATTTTGGGTTAACTTTTTTTTTTTTTTTGCGGTACTGGGGATTGAACCCAGGGGCGTTCTACTTCCGTGCTACACCCCCGGCCCTATTTTTTATACTTTATTTTGAAACTGGGTCTCATGAAGTTGCGGAGGGCCTCGCTAAGTAGAGAGAGAGAGAGACAGAGAGAGAGAGAGACAGAGAGAGAGAGAGAGAGAGAGAGAGAGAGCTGAGGCTGGCCGTGAACCCGGATCCTCCGGTCTCCGCCTCCCAAAGTACTGGGATTACAAGCGTGCGCCACCACCCCTAGCCTTTGGGTTAACTTTTTATATATGGTCTGAGGTTTTCATGTGGGTGTTCAGATGTTCCAGCAACCTTTCCAGTCATTTGTACAAAAGACTATTCTTTCCTCCATTGTAGTGTCTTGGTACATTTGTTGAAAATCTATTGACCATAATTGTAACGATTTATTTTTGACCTTTAATTCTATTCTGTTGGACTAAACCAGTACTGAATCCAGTACTAGATAATCTTGATTATCATAGCCTCATAGTGAGTTTTGAAATTGGAAAGTGTGAGTACACCAATTTTGTTCTTTTCCAAGATTGTTTTAGTTTTCTGGGTCCCTTGAATTTTCATATTGATTTTAGAATCAGCTTGTCAGTTTCTGCAAAGAAAAAAAGGAAAAAAAAAGGTGAGATTTTGATAGGATATGTGTTACATTTGCATGTGAAACTGGTATACAATTATTTAACCTTTGTTTTTGTTATTTAATGTGATTTGTTAATGATAGATATCAGAATTGAAGTTAATTTTTTATATTTAATTTAGAAAATGAATGAGCTTAATTAAAAATGTAAAACATGTTTAAAACAAGAAATAACCAGCACCAGGTGTCTGATGTTATACTGAATCTTTTCCTGACAGCTTGCCGATGTTCACCGTGCTCAGGAAATTTACCATTCCACTTACTCTGCTGCTGGAGACCATTGTACTCGGGTAACTGTCCCCCCCCCCCACTACTCCAGTGTGTTCTCTGCCCCTGAGTTATTTTTACCCAGTGAATTCTAGTCATGGATCTCCAAGTCGCTAGCTTGAGCGTCTAGATGCAATAATTTAAGGATAAATGGGTTATTCACTTAAAAGCAGTCGCCTATTTCTTTGATCCTTTAAGAACTTAATGATGGATTTTTTTTTGTGTGTGTGTGTGTGGTATGGGGATTGAACCCAGGGGCGTTCTACCTCTGAGCTACACCCCCGGCTCTATTTTTTTTTATACTTTATTTTGAAACCGGGTCTCACCAAGTTGCGGAGGGCCTCACTAAGTAGCTGAGGATGGCCGCGAACCCGGATCCTCCAGTCTCCACCTCCCAAGTACTGGGATTACAAGCGTGCACCTGGCTTAATGAGGGATTTTTTTAAAAAATTGTCATTTTACATTAGACAAAGATAGAAGATTATAAAAGAAAAAGCATTAACCCCCAAACAGATAGAAATTTGTTTGCTGAGCCAGATGGAATATATACCAGTTTTGGAATAGAGAAGAAAAATTGTCCATGTATCCATACAAGATGGGAATACAGAATCAGTTCTGATGAAGTAGCTATAACATCAGATTAAACTAATTTTTATAATGTTGGAGTACAGCTTTCTCATAAGGCTGACATCTGAAGAGGCAATCCTTGATTTTGCTGTGAAGATGATTTGGCAGCGAAGTGTAGTTGATGGTTCAGTGTCTTAAGCTGTAGTGATTGAAGTTTGTCTTAATCTTTGCTCCATATAAATCTATGCAAACCGGACCTCACAGTAGGCACTCCTGTATTTGCCCTAGAAACTCTAGTGAGAACAGAGATATCAATTTACAGTTAAATTAAGAAAACTGCTTATTAAGTAAAGTGAATTTGGCCTGACTTACAGAGACTTTTAGAGCCTTCTCTACATGAATCTGTTAGATTTTGGCTGTAGAACTGTTCATGCCTGTTTTCAGTTTGTTTGTAAAATATAGTCCATATTTAGAATTTTTCCTCCTTCTTCTCTTCCCTCCCTCCTTCTCTGTTCCAGGAAGCAGCACTCGCTGAATGTCATTGTCAGTGTCTTTGCCATCGTCCTCGGTGCCTTCGTAGCAGCTGGGTGAGACTTGGCGCTGTTTCTGCTCAGTAGCTTCTTTGTCTTTGACAATAGGCCCAGCCCCATCCTCAGTTTTTCATTTTCCATCTGGCTGCAGTTGAATTGACCAGCTCAGAGACAAATCTGTTGAAGGTAGTGGAAACCCCCATGTGTCCTGTGGGAGTCAAACTGGGTCCCACGCTGGCCAGAGTATTTCTGAGAATTTATAGAGCGAGTATCGCTAGACGTTAGTGTAGCTATTCTTCACAAAAATCAGTGAACGGTTTATTTTTATTACTGAATGTAATAAAATGTATGAAATGTTTACTTGAGGAGTTCTTAGGTATTTGATTAGTAATAACCGATTTGGGCTGGGGGTATAGCTCAGTGGTAGAGTGTAGGCTTAGCAGGCATGAGGCCCTGGGTTCAATTGCCAGCGCCCAAAACCCCACAATAGATTTCTACAACCCTCATGTGTTGTTCATCATCCCACGATCTCCCAGCCCTCACTGTTTCCAGTGGCGGAATGCCATCATTAAATGTTTTGGGGTACGAGCCAACACTGGTGCAGGACTACAGCCTTCATTGCTAGTTTGCAAAGCAGAAAAGAGGGCTCCAAGTTTGCACTTGCAAGTGGACTCGCAGATTCCTGTCTTCTAGAGTGTGGTGGTCAATGCGCTCATACAGTTTCATTTCCTGGGTTCACAGCTTAGCTTTGCCCCTTCTGTGTGTTTTTTCAGCCTCTCTGGGCTCCAGTTACCTCATCTATAAAGTAAAGATGATGACAGACAACACGCCTCCTTAAAAGAAGGAAAAGGTTGAAGGGATTTCAGTTAAACTTGTTTCATTAGCTTATTGCCACCCAAGGGTTCCAGATCATTAATTGCATATTGATGATCTAAATAAAGGTGTGAGCTGCAGGGAAGGGTACCTGGGATCTTATTCTAGTCTCCTCCTTACTACCCATATAACCAGGCTCAGGCGGTTGAACCTCCTGTGCTTCCGTTACTTCAACTGTAAAACCAAGATTAAAATAGCATCCACCCTGTGGGGTCATCATGAGAATAATGAGATAACTCATGTGCACAGCCAAATTCAGCAAAAACATGTTGGCATGTTGTGTATGCCAGGCTCTGTCTAGATGTTGGGAATCCAACAGTTAAGAGAAGTAGACAGGAATCCCTGCCTTCATGGAGCTTCCACAAAGACAAGTGAACGAAGTAGGTGAAAAAATAGAGCACGCTAGTTGGTGACAGATGTTGTTAGCAATGCTAGGAGGGTTTGTTATGGTTATAAACAGGCTTAGTCCCTGTGCTGACTGAGTTTATTCTTTGTGCTTTCCTCTGAGCCTTCCCTTCCCCAGTCCGAGCTGTGGGCTGAGTTTTGCACCTTTGGTTTAGGGCCAGCCCAGGCAACCAAACAGTGGCACTTGGAGCCTGTTTCAGTTATGAAGACTGTTCACACGGTATCATATGAGTGGGAATAGAGGGAGGGCTCTGCTGAAGGAGCCTTCCTCCTGCCGCACGATGAGGTTTCCTGCTCTTCTGGGTTCCTCGGGGCTCACTTTGGAAAATCACTGTCTTAGAGCCAGTGGAAGACTTTTACAGAAACGGTTCATAAAAGCACTTAAGTCTTTGGTGAGGAAGACACTTCAGGTGCTATGTGTATGTGGGTATGTTTCCAGGACCAGCAAGTGGAAATTCAGCTCTTTTTTAGATAATGATACTCTGATGAGCTGAAAGGGTAAATCATGTTCCCAAAGCATCTAAATTTTAGCTAAGAGCCAGCTTGGAGCAGCAGTTTACAGCTTCCCCTTTCCTCCAGCTCTCCCAGAATGAATCCATCCTGGTGGGTGAGAGTCACTGTGCTGAGCTGCAGGCCTGCCGTGACCCCAGCCTCCTCTCCTCTCACTCAAGTTAGTTCCTCCAATGCAAGTAATTGTAGATTGACTTAGTTGAATGAGCCAGTTTATGCTGCTGTAACAAACAGCTCCTGCATCTCACTGGTTTTACATGCCAAGTGTGTTCTGGTCAGACTATGCCAGCCAGCAGCAATCAGTGTGCATCATAGCTCAGGGACCCCCCTGGAGGAATCCCCGCTCCAGAGGGGGCATCCTCAGTCATCAGGGCAGAAAGAAGGCATGTGGGGAATTGTGCACTGGCTCACAAGCTGTGCCCAGAAGCTACAAGTGCCGCTTCCTCTCACATCTTATTTGCCACAGCAAGTTACATGGCCAGAAAAAGTTGAAACAGAATGTCTGGGAATGGCTCCAGATGGCAACTGTGAATCTGCTTAACCACCAATCTGCTACTGTATAACAAGTCCATTCTCCATGCACTCTCGTGTATTCACTCCTGGCCTATGTGAATGATGGGTTAGGAACCTGAGAGGCCAGCCACACTTTCTGAAGAGGGAACATCGTGGTGGGAACTCCTGGTTCCCACGCGGGAGGCTCTGGGAGTTTCCTTCAGGCTCTCCTAGAAAGCGGCGGCACCTGCTCCTCATGCCTCTAGAAGCCTGGCCTCTTCTACTCATTCAGTTGTCAAAAGAAAGACGTTAGACAAATTACCTTTAGTGGAGTTTAATGGAGCAAAGGGATGGTTCGCAAATTGGGCAGAAGCAGCATGGACACAGAGAGCCCTGTTGCTGCATGCCCAGGCAGCTGCATTTAGGGACAGGAACGGGAGCGAGGCACAGAGATCGCTTGGCCGGCTGCAGCTCAGCAGCCTCGTCATCTGAGCTGGCCACACAGGGCAGCTTGGTCCCAAGAGGGAAGCATGGCCATGTGATCGGGTGGGACTCCCCGGCCGCCCGCCGTGGGTTGCAGAAGCCGATTCCTAAGTTAGGTTAGGTTGTAGTTTGCAGGGAGACACCCTCAGCTAGACTTGGGTTAGTTTAACACAACTCTGAATTTTAGGGGACACACTCCTCAGTACTGAGTGGAATGTGAATAAGCAGAGGATTTAGAAGACCCTTATTTAGGGAAAACTCCCTTTTTCTGATTGAGCTGGAGCATTCTGGAGTGTGATGACCTGGAATGAATTTACATTCCCACAAATGTATTCGTAGACAGTGGGAGGAGACTCAAGCAAAACTATGATTTAATTTGCATTCATAGTTCCCATTTTGGGGGGTGGGTACTGGGGATTGAACCCAGGAGTGCTCTACCTGTGAGCTGTACCCCCAGCCCTTTTTTATTTTTATTTTTTGTAGTACTAGGGGTGGAATCCAGGGTCTTCTACTTCCAGGCTATACCCCCAGCCCTATTTTATTTTTTTATTTGAAAATAGGGTCTCCCTAAGTTGCTGAGAGCCTCACTGAGCTGCTGAGGCCGACTTCAAATCTGCGATCCTCCTGTCTCAGCCTCCCAAGTACTGTGATTATAGGCATGCACCACCACGCCCGGCTCCCTTTTTTATTTTGAAACAGGATCTTGCTAAGTTGCTGAGGCTGGCCCCAAACCTACGATCCTCCTATCTCAGCCTCCCAAATACTGCATTCAGACTTTGATGCAATTATTGCTTATGACCTTGGGGTAAGGATTATTTTGAGCTAAAGGTGTTTGGGAATCAACAGTTGAAGGGAGACTTTGCTGCCTTCCTCTTTTCTGCCTAAATGCTGGGCATGAATTTCCCTTTGTGGAGCCTGCCCCTTCTCCCGACCAGGAAAGAGGAGGCAGCTCTTACCACTGGAGACAGGCCACTGAGTTCTTGGGCACCAAGCTGAGGCTGCATCACTGAACCCTAAAATAACCTTCTTCCATTCTCTCTTCTCTTTTCTCTCTCTCTCTCTCCTTCTTCTTTTTGTGGTACTGGGAATTGAATCCAGGGGCATCCTACCTCTGAGCTACACCTCCAGCCCTATTTTTTATTTTTTATTTTTTTTGCAGTACCAGAGATTGAACCCAGGGGCGTTCTACCTCCGCGCTACACCCCCGGCCCTATTTTTATACTTTATTTTGAAACCGGGTCTCACGAAGTTGCGGAGGGCCTCACTAGGTAGAGAGAGAGAGAGAGAGAGAGAGAGAGAAAGACAGAGAGAGAGAGAGAGAGAGAGCTGAGGCTGGCCGTGAACCCAGATCCTCCGGTCTCCGCCTCCCAAAGTACTGGGATTACAAGCATGCGCCACCACGCCCGGCTTATTCTTTGTTTTGAAGCAGGGTCTCACTAAATCGCGGAGGGCCTCACTAAGTAGCTGAGGCTGGCCGTGAACCTGTGATCTTTCGTTATCAGCCTCCCAAGCACTGGGATTACTAGCGTGCGCCACCACGCCCGCCCTAGTCAGTCCCACAGTTTATTTGTCCCTTGATGCCCAAACCCTCTTTCCTTTGTTAAAATGTTAAGTGAGTCCCCATGTCTAGCTGCTTCATTGAGTTTCACTTTTCTATAAATCCCTGAGCATGGAAAGTTTCAATAAGATTTGATTTGTATCCTTTTCTTCTGCCAATTTGTCTTCTGTCAGTTAAATCAGCAGGTCCTGCTGGGCGTGGTGATGCACACCACTAGCTTCAGCTGCTTGGGAGGCTGAAGCAAGAGGATCCCTTGAACCCAGGAGTGAGACGCTGTCTTTAAATGAATGAATAAATAAATAACTGTGCAGGCCCCCACGGTCTGCACCTACGAGGGGAGAGAAAAAGTCCCTCCTGCTGGCAGTGGGTGTCAGTGAATTTTGACCTGGGTCTGTTACTTTTTTTTAATTTAATTTTATTTTTTGGTACTGGGGATTGAACCCAGAGGCATTCTACCTCTGAACTACACCCCGGCCCTATTTTGAAACAGGGTCTCCCTAAGTTGCTGAGGCTGGCCTCCTATGTGATCCTCCTGTGTCAGCCTCCCAAGTACTGGGATTACAGGCATGTGCCACCACGCCTGGTCCCCCAAGACATTTTTATATTGGCATTATTTGTTTAAAATATGGAAATCAATGAGATGTTTTGAAACCTGGGGAAGAAAGGAGCCATACAAGAGTGGCCTAGGCTGCGTGGGTCTGCCTTTTCCTTTTGAGGGACAGAGTGTGGCGTGGCACCAGGTAGAGGCCTCACTTCCTCACCTGACCCTTCCTTTCCGGTCGCTCCCAGATGCTCCTGTGGGCCTTCCTGGGACGCCGGTTCACTGTGGCGAGCAGAGCCATGGGCAGTTGGGCAGGTCACTTCCTTAGAGAAGTCAGGGCTCACCAATTAGTAGCCACCTTCAGTCAGCAGAAGAAAGATCTTTGCTGTCAAAGGAAGCTGCAGACCGTCGCGGGGTCATAAACTATGTGTAATTAAGTTGAAGCCAGCGGTTGGCTGGTTTTGTTTTGTTGTCTGGAAGTAAGCAGCGGGATTGGCCGTTCACCACCACACTGGGACACCGGCCCTAGAAAAGGTGGTTGTTAGCATTTCACAGGGCAGGCCTGACTAGGAAAAGGAGACACAGGTAGGCTTTGGGGTCTCGTTATGAGTTTCTAAATCTTCCTCCTCCTCTTCTGTTCTGCGCCAGTTCTGACCTTGCTTTCAATTTGGAAGGCTACGTGTTCGTCTTCCTGAATGACATCTTCACAGCCGCGAGTGGAGTTTATACCAAACAGAAAATGGACCCTGAGGTACCGCATCTTCCTCCTGTGGCTCCTGCAATGACAAGAAAAATGAAAATGAATTTGTGCAGTTGGCATGTAATCTAATTTATGTAATGTGATCTATCAGTTACTAATTTCTTCTTAATTATATCGTCTGTGTAAGTCCTTGTCACTCCTACTCTTACAAAAATTTGGGTGAAAATTAGATGAGGGAAAAATGTCACTATTTGAGATGTGCGGTCAGAACATATATAAATTAAAAAGTACTTCTCTGGGTGCATCGTAACCCACATCATCGTGAGGTGCAGTGTGGTGCAGACATGCATGCACACAGCGCTTGGTGTGTTTCCTTTCACACCCTGCCCTGTTCCTCCCTCTTTTTCCCCATGCCTGTTAGTGAATTGATAGTAATGCCTTCATATATCGCCAGAGTATTATTTGAACTGTTTTTTTCCTCGCCCCTTTTTCTCCTCCCCTACCCCTTCCCCCAGTCCCCTTCCGCTGTTATACACATCTTTCTCTCCACATTATTTAAAGTCCCTTATGTTTCCTATTTTCTCTCTAACTTCCACATAGGAGAGAAAACATATATCCCTTGACTTTCTGAGACTGGCTGATCTCATTTAGCATAATTTTAGTCTCCAGTTCCATTCATTTTCCTGAAAATGACATAATTTTGTTCTTTATTTGGGGGGGTACTGAGGATTGAACCTGGGGCATTCTACCTCCGAGCTATACCCTCAGCCCTTTTTATTCTGAGTTGCTGAAGTTCTCACTAAGTTGCTGAGGCTGGCCTCAAACCTGCAATCCTTCTGTCTCAGCCTCTCAAGTACAAGGATTACAGATGTGCACCACCAAGCCCAGCTAAATCTGTTCTTCTTTATGGCTGAGTAGAATTTCATTGTGTGTATATCCCACATTTTCTTTATCTATTCATCTATCGATGGATACCTGAGTTGGTTCCATAATTTGGCTATTGTTAATTGTGCTGCTCTAAGCATGGCTATGCATGTTTCACTATAGTATTCTAACTTTAATTCTTTTGGAAGAATACTGAGGAGTGGTACAGCTGGGTCATATGGTGGTTCCATTCCTAGTCTTTTGAGGAATCTTCATACTGACCTCCATAGTGGTTGTACTAATGTACAATCCTACCGATAGGGTATAAGAGTTCCTATTTCCCCACATCAGTAGCCTTTGTTACTGTTTGTAGTTTTGATGATTGCCATTCTAACTGGAGTTAGATGGAATCTCAGTGTAGGTATTTTTTTTAAAACTGAGGATTGAACTCAGGGGTATTCTACCTCTGAGCTACACCTCCAGCCCTTTTTATTTTATTTTTTTGAAACAGGGTCTTGCTAGGTTGCTGAGAGTCTTGCTAAGTTGCTGAGGCTGGCCTTGGACCTGCATCCTCTTGTCTCAGCCTCCTAGGTACTGGGATTGTAGGCGTGCACCACCATGACAGGCTCAGTGTAGTTTTAATTTGCATTTCCCTGATTGCTAATGATGTTGACCATTTTTATTTATTTATTTGTGGTACTGGGGATTGAACCCAGGGGCATTCTACCTCCAAGCTACACCCCCAGCCCTATTTTTTATTCTTTATCTTGTAACAGGGTCTCACTAAGTTGCGGCCTCACTAAATAGCTGAGGCTGGCCGCAAACCTGCAATCCTCCGGTCTCAGCCTCCCAAGTACTGAGATTACAAGCATGCGCCACCATGCCTGGCTGTGTTGACCATTTTTAAAAACATATTTATTGGCTGATTGTATTTCTTCTTTTGAGAAGTGTGTATTCAGTTCAATTGCCCATTTTTTTATTGGGTTATTTTTATTTTTTTGGTGCTGGGATTGAACCCAGAGGCATTCTACCTCCAAGTTATACCCCCAGCCCAATTTTATTTCTTATTTGGAAACAAGGTCTTGCTAAGTTGCAGAGGGCTTCACTAAGTTGCTGAGGCTGGCTTCGAACCTGTGATCCTCCTGTCTCAGCCTCCCAAGTACCAGGATTACAAGTGTGTGCTACTACACCTGGCATATGTATATATATATATATATATATATATATATATATATGTATATATATATATGTATATATATGTATATATATATGTATATATGTATATATATGTATATATATGTATATATATGTTAATTTTTATTATTTCCTTAACATGCACAAATTTTGAAAAGCAAATTCATTGTCTGTCTGTCCTTCCTCCCTTTCTTTTCCTTCATCAGGGACTAAGGCAAAGTCAAAGCTCAAGATACTTGCTCTAAGAGCTTAGCTTGAGAGTCTAGAGACCTGGGATACAGACCCAAGTTTTCAGTGGCCATTGTGACTTGGAACCTTCACTTCTTCAAACATGTTTCCTCCTCTATGGAATGAGATGATTGGAATGAATAGCTTGTAAGGTTCCATAGTAACTGCCTCTTCTGGTCCCAAGGGGCTGGGGCAGACGGGCTTTCATCCCTGTGGCTGCCGGTCATGTGCAGGCCCCCACCCCGCACCCAGCCCCAGCTGTCACAGGAAGCTGGAGGATGAGCCAGGCATATGGTTCTTTGTCCCAAGTTCTTTGTGTTGAGTGAGGAGTTCACTATGACAGGCAGGCTTATTTCCATGAGTGTTTTTTTTTTTAAATCTGTATGACCATTTGTTTCTTTTAATGGTGGCAGTTTTACAAAAACAGGTTTGTCGCCTTTTGAAAAATCACAATATGCCATCTTTTTTTGGTAGAGAAGTGGTGTGGCCACTTTAATGAAAGTAAATACAAAACTCAGCTGTTCTTTAATGGGGAGAGCAGATGTTTAAAGGAATTGCATATGTTAACATTTTTAATCTTAATTTTGTTGCAGTTTTCTCATTTTGAATAACATGCTTTAAAAAAGCACATTATTAGATTGTTAGAGACAGGCGGAACCTTGGAGGCCTTGTCTTTACATCCATTTTATTTTTGGTGTAAAACAAATATTTATTCTGAAATCATAGTACAATTGAATTGAAGCATTATACATCAGAAATTTGCTGAAAATATTCCAATAAAGAATTGGTCAGAATGTGTATTCTTTCTGTAAAGGCATAGCTATATCAATAGCTCCAGAAAATTTGATGCTTCATATTTCTAAAACTGAGTGGGTTTTTTGTTGTTTTTGCAGGAACTAGGGAAATACGGAGTGCTTTTCTATAATTCCTGCTTCATGATTATTCCAACTTTTATTATCAGTGTCTCCACCGGAGACCTTCAACAGGTGAGCTGATGATAGTCATTATAGTTCAATGTAGCCATCTTTAAAATTTTTAATATTTTACATTTGGTACTCACTGAAATTAAAAATGTAAAGGTGATTAGGATTACCAGAAGGGTACATGAAAACATGTTTGAAAGCTAGGCATAGTGTCCTGCACCTGCAATCCCAGCTACTTGGGAGGCTGAGGCAGGAGGATCACTTAAGACTAGGAATTCAAGACCAGCCTGGGCCACATAGCAAGGCTCCCATCTCAAAACAAAACAAACACAAAAGGTGTTTGGTATCCCTAGTGTTAATACCTTTGGCACTATCCTTGTGTTGGCACATATCCCAAGTCCCTGGGTCTTAAGCTACGTGTAATTCATTTGAAGCCACTTGATTGGCTTTAACCAGCAAGAAGTAGTGAAAGAACTCGGGACTTGACACTTTTGTAAAGCAACAGTAAAAGCCTGAGTTTGAATTCTACCTTCCTCCTTGCAAAGTGGGGACCCTGGGAAAAAACATTTCCTTGGGTAGGTACTTTTGGTAGTTTAAAAATGGGCTTATTTATCTTTTTATTATGGACATTTTGAAGCATGTACAAAGTAGGGAGAATGATTCAATGAGCTGTCATCTGGGCATCACCGGCTTTTTGGCATTTTGCTATCCTTACTGTATCCATCCCTGTCTGTCACGTTTTCCTGTCCTCTGGAGTATTTTATTTTATTTTGCGATACCGGGGATTGAACCCAGGGGTGTTCTACCTCCGCGCTACACCCCCGGCCCTATTTTTATACTTTATTTTGAAACCGGGTCTCATGAAGTTGCGGAGGGCCTCACTAAGTAGAGAGAGAGAGAGAGAGAGAGAGAGAGAGAGAGAGAGAGACAGGGAGAGAGAGAGAGAGAGAGAGAGAGAGAGAGCTGAGGCTGGCCGCGAATCCTCCGGTCTCTGCCTCCCAAAGTACTGGGATTACAAGCGTGCACCACCACGCCCGGCTGAGAAAGGAAGATTTATTGGCTCATGGTTTAGTCCATGTGAGGCCAGGGACCACAGACCTCAGGGCATGGTGGCGGGAAGCGGAGAAAGGAAGAGCACAAGGCTTTGCTCCTCATGTCATGGAGGCTGAAAGCAAGAAAGAAAGAGAGTAAGGGGCCGGGCGTGGTGGCGCATGCTTGTAATCCCAGTACTTCAGGAGGCAGAGACCAGAGGATCCGGGTTCGCGGCCAGCCTCAGCTCTCTCTCTCTCTCTCTCTTTCCCTGTCTCTCTCTCTCTCTATCTCTACCTAGTGAGGCCCTCCGCAACTTCGTGAGACCTGGTTTCAAAGTAAAGTATAAAAAATAGGGCCAGGGGCGTAGCGCGGAGGTAGAACGCTCCTGGGTTCAATCCCCGGTACTGCAAAAAAAAAAAAAAGAGAGAGTAAGGAGAGGCGGAACCATATATAACCCCTAAGGCCACAACCTCAGGGACCCACCTTCTCCTGTCACACCCTACCAGCCTGGGCCACCACCCAGATAAGTCCATTACAATGGATTTATCCACTGCAGATAACCAAGCCCCACTTCCAACATTGCTCCCTGTTTCTGTGAGAGCTAGGGATGCCCCAAATTCAAACCATTACAGGTACCATCCCCAAGATATCTTATTACGTCTGAGGAGCACTCAGCCTGCAGCAGGATATTAGGCCCAGAGGGAGGAGGCAGAGGACGCATCTCCAAGTAAGTGGAACATTCACTACATTAACATCCGCGGTGGCCACCGTGACGGATACAAAGCCCTGGCTTTAGAAAGTTGTGAGCCACACAGTTTCTGAGAACTTTGCCTGTTTCTTTGTGTGTGTGTGTGTGTGTGTGAGAGAGAGAGAGAGTAGGGATTGAACCCAGGGGCATTCTACCTCTGAGCTACACCCCCAGCCCTTTTAATTTCTTATTTTCAAACAGAGTCTCACTAAGTTACTGCACACCGGCCTTGAACCTGTGATCCTCTTCAAGGATCAGCCTCCCAAGTATTGGGATTACGGGCGTGCACCACAGCGCCTAGCTTTTTGCCTGTATCTTAAAGGAAATGTTTATGTTCATGTGAGTAACGAGGTGTGACGGACAGAAGTATGGTTCATGGTGCCTCTACTTACAGCACCAGCCCCAAGTGACTGGATGTGTACCCTCCCCTTGCTGGGCTGGGGGTGGCTGGTTCAGAGGCCCCTGTGAGTAGCTGTCCCCATGGACACGACAGCTCTTTCCATATTTAACAGTCAGCGTGGTTGTGCAGAGCAGGCCAGTTGGAAGTCAATCCCATTTGTAGCCCTTTTAGAATCTGAATGGCTCTAGAAGGCTGTGGGTTCCTGTGGACTCCGGGGAGATGCCAGGGCTGATAGTTCTTTCTGATGCTAACCTGCATATTTGTAAAGTTCATTTCCCAAAAGGAGGTAATGGCAGAAGGGATTAGCAGTCATCCTCCTGGGTAAGCACACATTTCCACGTGTTTGTGTTGAAAACCACCAAGAAGCACCCGTTTTGATAAAGCTTTCTGCTTCCGGTTAGTGGGACAGGTGTTAACCTGGACCTCACTGTAAACCAGGGTGCTGAGCTAGCAGGGCAGGGTATCTGAAAACACGATACTCATCTCCAGCTTCCATCTGTCCATTCTACACTGAGTCAGGGTCAGTGACAGTATGCAGAGTTATGAAATCTTAGTGAAGTAATCCTAGTGGCTCGTCCGTTTCATTATTACAGAAATGAGCTTTCTTTTGAATCACTGGCGTTTACGTGTTCTGAAATTCTGGTGTTTTAGAGATAGAGTTATTTCCAGGAATGAAAATCTAGAAATGTGGGCTGGGGGTGTGGCTCCGTGATCCAATGCTTGCCTAGCATGCAAAAGGCCCTGGGTTCCATCCCCAGCATCACAAAAGGAACTACCCCATTGCATTCCAAGAACCTCCCTCACAAGAGAAAGCACTGCCCTCGCCTCACAGGCAAGGAATTTAGGGCTCAGTGTTTAAATGACTTCTTAAGGACAGCAGGTGATAGAGCGAGGCAACCTGGCTCTAGAAACACTGCTTCTGCTATAATGTCAGTTTTTTTATTTAGATATGAAAAGTGTACATGACATTGCTTTGCACGTGAAAAACCAGGATCTTATGTTTTATAAAGTAAACTCTTATGTCTTATAAAGTACAAGAGGAGCTTGGCGTAGTGGTGCAGGCCTGTAATCCCAGTACTTGGGAGGCTGAGCCAGGAGGATCGCAGGCAGGAGGATCGCAAGTTTGCAGCCAGCCTCAGCAATTTAGCAAGGCCTCAGCAACTTAGCAAGACCCTGTTTCAAAATAACAAATAAAATAAGGCTAGGAGTGTAGCTGAGAGGTAGAATGCCCTGGACTCGATCCCTAGTACTACATACATGTACACACACACACACACACACACACACACACACACACTGAATAAAGTACAAGAGGCCAAATGTATACAGGCAGTCCCTATCTTTTATTTTTTGATTAATTATTAATTAATTAATTAATTTTGAGATAGGGTGTTGCTTTCTTGGCCAACCTGGTCTCAAACAATTCTCCTGCCTCAGCCTCCTGAGTAACTGGGACTGCAGGCTTGTGCCACCATGCCTGATTCCTGTCGTAATGTGGTTTGATTGGCCAGTTTTCAGCCTTGACAGTGGTGTGAGGTGATGTGCATTCAGTAGACACCACACTGTGCATTTGTGTTTTGTTCTTTGTCTGCACTGGTTAGTGATAGTGTAGTATGGTCCTCTTTTCAGGGGCTGGGCAGAGGCAGTGGACCATAGCCCTCATGTGATCATGTGGTTATCATACATAAAGTGGGCTTTGTGTGAGATATTTTGCCCAACCATAGGCTAATGTAAGTGTTCTGAACACAACTCAGGTGGGCTAGGCTGATCTATAGTGTTTGGTACATTAGATATATTAAATGCATTTTTGACAGGATATTTTCAGCAGACACTGAGTTTGTTGGGTACTTTATTAAACGCTCACACTCTAGGAGAATATTATCCTCCTATTCTGTCTTGTGGTGGTGGAACATCCCATTATTTTCCCTGTCTAGCCTCTTCCCTTTGGATCAAAGAGCTAAATATATAGGTTTAGCCAGGTGTGGTGGCACACGCTTGTAATCCCAGTACTTGGGAGTCTGAGACAGAAGGATCGCAGGTTCGCGGCCAGCCTCAGCTCCTTAGTTATGCCCTCTGCAACTTAGTGAGAACCCGTTTTAAAATAAAGAATAAAGCCGGGCGTGGTGGCACACGCTTGTAATCCCAGTACTTTGGGAGGCAGAGACTGGAGGATCCGGGTTCGCGGCCAGCCTCAGCTCGTGCATGCACGCGAACGTTCTCTTTCCTTCCCTCCCTCCCTGTCTCTCTCTCTCTCCCTCTCCCTCTCCCTGTCTCTCTCTCTCTCTCTCTCTCTCTCTCT
>PVJS01027150.1:0-26459 GCA_004027185.1 Glis glis | reverse complement strand
ACATACACACAGAATTTCATATTATAAGGCTCATTATTAGTGCACAACTTGCTTGGCCGGCCACGTGGTCAATTTTAGCTTTCATAACTAATAAGTATTTGATTATATTCATTTTCATTCTAATATTTGTTTCTAACTTCATCAATATTCTTTTGTCTCAATTAATGTTATTTTTAAATCCTAGGCTGTAAGAAAAAACATTTAATTATTGATAAGCTTAAATATTTTAACATTTTATAGAAATTTAGTATTCTGGTATATACATCTTTTCTATTAGCAAAATTCTCAAGTTGAAGCAAACTTCACTCATTTCACCTTTCCTTTAAAAATAATTTGCAGACTCCCATGCTGAGCCTCTTCCTTTAGAAGCAGAGTATCAGGGAAAACTTCATATGAAGTGCTACGCAATTGGAATAGGTTACATGATAGATATTTATGGGATTAGATGGGTATCCTGTGGTGCTTATGACTTTTTCAAAAGCTATTTACTTTTGAGTACATAAAGAAGCTATTTTGTCTTTTAAATGCCACATTATCTTTTAAGGATGGTGCATAGTTCATTCTAAAAAAATGTCATCAACTTTAAATAATGGTAGCACTTTACAAAAAAGCAAAGCAAAAGCAACCGCCCATAATTTAGCTTTTCTGCAAGGGAACATATGGTCAAGTTTATTGGAAATTAAAAGAGAAACATCTGAATTTGGCTGCATATTATGAGAAATTTTGCATTATACTTATTGGTTGGCTGAATCCACTTGCTTGTCAACTCTCATTTACTCTGAAAAAGTCACCTTGCCAAATGCCTGGGCTTTCATTTTTCCCTCATTTAGTAACAGAATTCTAACAGGCACTGAAACATTGTGTTGTATTTGTCGTTTACGAAAGATGCATGTGTGTATTTTTTCCTCCATTTTGCTTGTACTGTATTCTCTTTATCTCTTTTGCTTTGAGTAGCACAAACAAATGTGGACTGTTTCTGAGGATACTTTGGGTTAATCATATTTTTAAGTTATCAAAAAGCAATTGCATACACCAGAAGTGCAGCATTGCATTTAATAGTGGAAATTCTTTAGCGAGACACTGATAGTGGATTTGGCAGCTGAATGATGTATTTCTGGAAATAGGAAGATGTCCTAGAAGTAACTTGAGCTGTTCCTAAAGATTTATTAAAACTAAGCTGACACTTGCATCATTGATAGAGGTAATTTTAAAGCTCTTGAAATTCTACTGACCCTAAGATAATGAAACCACCACCTCATGCGCATTTGTATTCTGTGGCATGTAGTGTGGTTAGTGGTATGGAATGTGAAATGCTATCATTATCTTCCAGAAGAATTCACAAAAGTAACTGAGGGCAACTGCATGGACTCGGAGACATCGCAAAGAAAGGTAGATACAGTGCTGAGTACCCAGTGAGTGGCTATGTATAAAAACAAGCAGTAATGATAAGGGATTATTTAGGCAGTTAATAAATCATGAGGCTCGGTGATGCATACAGTCTCACAACTGGCACGGATTTCTTTAAAAAGTGTTTCCTTTATCGTGTATCACAGCAGAGAATTTATATTATGCCCTAAAACAAATCAAATCCAGTGCATATGAAAAGTACCAGGAAATGTGCTTAGAAGAGCCTGGCGGAGGCGAAGATATGTGCATATTTATGACAGAGACTGCCATGGGCTTCACAAATGAAAGCTCTGTTCATAATCCAAATAACATTTCTAACAGTATTTTCAGATAAGGAGAATGTGTGTTAAGCTCTACTCAGAAGCTTCAGCTCTTTAGGCTCATTCAGGATGCGGATTGTCTGTATGAATTGAGATGATTACTTTATATTGAAATTCAGCAGAAATATTAATGAAAATCTATGAGGATGGCTAACATTCAACTGCTTTCAGAGATTCAGCACTAAACTATGATTTATTAATCACATATCCAGGAAGGGAGTTTATTGCACTGTTCTAGCATTTCCCTTCCAATATTGGTATTCACTAGTGCCAGGTAAAAGGAGCAGCAACCAGGAAAAAGCAGATGTATGAGGCCAGCAGGGTATGCGGGGATAGGAAGATGCTAAGGATAAAAGACTTTATGCACAGATAACATTAGTCAAAGTTGTAAGATAAAGATGTGAAGTAGCCCCTACTCTCAGAATTTCATTATTCTTTGGCAATGTCATCACTGTAATTAGTAGGCACAATTCTGTATTGTCCTGTATAGAGCCCTCCCTCATTGTGCAGGAAGGATAGTGTAGATCCTCTCTTATAATCAAATCTCCTACTTCATCACCGCCTCCTGCTTTCAGCAGATAACTCCATCTCCAAATTCAAAAAGACAAGGTCTGCCTTGGTTTACTGTCACAATGTTCCACAATAGCTGAATTCATAATCCTTCTTTCTTCCTTTCTCCTCAGTAGAAATTGTGTTTCTTTGCCTTGTTTCAACCCTTCTCTTCCATGGCGTTATCAATTAGGGATTTTCTGTCTGATTCTATCTCTTGCCTCTACTTCCCTGTTCCACTGAATAGCCATTGCTTCTATTTTTCTAGCTCATGATTTATTTCCATTAATATGTTAAGCTTTCAGAAGTCTCCAGATACACATATTTTAAAATGTTGGTGTGAGCTCACTTTCTTCCCCCTTACTGACCTTTTCTCTCCACCATCTCCCCATCACTTACTCTTCCACAATCAAACTTCTGGGTGTCTTTTTCACTTTCTGACAATCCCATCACTTCTCACTCTCCTGCCATCTTATGCTACAACTAATCCATTAAAACTATTTCCCCCAGTGGATCTTTTCCAACATAAATTTTACCTCTATCCCTTCTCTGTTTCTTCCTTCAAATGGTGTCTTTTTCTTGCTTTCAGATAAACATAGTCTCCTCTCTTTCTTGCTCCATATGTGCATATATGTAATATATATTTATATATGTAATATATTCTTTTATATGTAATATATGTAATATATATTCTTTATTCATATGTGCATATATGTAACATATATTTTTTCTAAAAGAAAGTCACCTTCAGTACTGCTGACATTCTGGGCTAAAGATTCTTTGCCATGGAGTGTTTTCCTGTGTGCTCTAGTAGGATATTTAACAGCATCCTTCCTCCATCCCTGGACTCTACCCACTAGATGAGAGTTGCACACTTCACTTGCATCATTGTTTCAGTAATGACAATTAGGAAATCGATTCTAGACATTGACAAGTATTCTATGTGGTACAAGGTTGCTCATCACCCCAGTTAAGAACTATTGGTTTATGATGACTTACTTTCTCTCTTTAGCTTTCTTTCTTCACTTACCCCTTAAATATTGATGTTCCCTAAGTTACTCTAATATCCTGATAACTCTACCTATTATCTATATTCTGGCAGCTTACGAGTACATATTTTCATGTTGAAATGCTCCATGGGTTCAATTTACACTTCCAATTTACTCTCACCTATATCAGGACATCTTATAAGTGCCTCAAACTCAGAATTTATGAAACTGAACTCATCACTTCTCATATCCACCCCCACAACCTGAATGCTCTTCTATATCTTCGGGGACAAATAGCTATCTAATCAATTGTCAGGGTAGAACTACAGGAGTCATTCTGGACTCCACCCTCTCCCAAATACCCATATATAATCAACAATATCTCAAAACTGGGTATTTCATTTTTACCGATTCTCCCATTATAGGAATCCATAATTCCTATCATATAGTACTGCAATATTTTTCTTATCTGCTTACTGCTTTGGCTATCTTCACACTGCAGTAAAATGATTTTTCTAAAATAGCCTGATCTTGGAGCTCTTCTACTTAAAACACCTGTGGTCTCTCTATAACACAAAAGGGAAAAATACAACAAACAAGCTTGTTAATGTTCTTCCTTGCCACGTGTTTCTTAATGACCAGATTCCTATTGTATTCCTCAATGCCATATTTTGTTGTTTTGAATTATACTGAATTATTTCCAATTTCCTAGAATGTATCATCCCATCCTATTTGTAGACGTTCCTATATTATTGTTTTTTCTTACTTAGAACACTCATATTTCATGAGCTGTAGCAAGTGTGTGTGTGTGTGTGTGTGTGTGTGTGTGTGTCTGATACTAGGGACTGAACCGAGGGGCATTCTACCTCTGAGCTCTACCCCAGCTCATTTTATTTTGAAACAGGGCCTCAATAAGTTACTGCATGCTGGCCTTGAACCTGCAATCTTCCTTTTTTTTTTTTTTGTGGTACTAGGGATGGAACCAGAGGCATTCTACCTCTGAGCTCCACCCCCAGCCCTATTTTTTATTCTTTATTTTGAAACAGGGTCTCACTAAGTTGCGGAGGGCCTCACTAAGTAACTGAGGCTGGCCGCGAACCTGGATCCTCTGGTCTCAGCCTCCCAAGTACTGGGATTACAAGCTTACACCACCACACCTGGCTTGCAATCTTTTTATCTCACCAGAGTTGTAGCATCTTTAACTGCTAATTACAGGTCAGGTCTGAAAATAAGGATGCTCATGCAGAAAGTGTCCAGGATCTTATTAGACCTGTCTTCAGTGTTCTTATGAAACTCCACATACCACCGCATCCATGTACTTTATCAAGATTGTGTGTTTACTTGTCTTTGTCCTCACCTTGGCATAATGTGGCTTGAAGCTAAAGGCAGTCATCACTGTATTCATTCATAGTCACACACACACACACACACACACACCACACACACACACACACACACGTGCACAGTGACATACACATACACATATTCATTCTTAGTGACACATATGTGCATATGTGTGTGTGTTGAATGAACTTTAAGTTAATGACTAAAGTTAAACTGTGTCCTCTGTATAACATTTCAGTTGTTTTACTAAATCTCCATTATTGCTTTTGATACTAGGTCTATTTGCACATTTCCCTGATACTTTTTAGATTAGTCACTCTATTTGTTCATTCATCAAGCATTCACAGGTTTGAGTTCAGCCTCAGCAACCTAGCGAGACCCCCAGTAACTTAGCGAACCCCTATTTCAAATTTAAAATAAATAATAGGACTGGGGGTATAGCTTGGAGGTAGAAGGACCCTGGGTTCAATCCCCAACCCCCCCCCCAAAAAAAAAGTGTCTCATACCAGCAGATGAGCCTTTTGGGGATGTGAGGTGAGTGAAGAAAGAGGGCAGGTGACAAGAGAACACTGCTGGATAAAAAGGAACAATCGATTGAGACAGGATTATTATGGTAATTATCCAAGCAACAGAAAAAGGGAGCAGGAAGAATCTTCCATTCATCCCTATAAAACACCACCAAAACTTATTTCTCATACTTGATAACTATTTTTGCTTTCACCACAGTGTGAGCCTATGAAAAAGTGACTTGTGGGTCTGTAATTACACCAGGGCTTCTTTGGGGCTAGAGTAAGACCTGACAGGTGCCACACGTGGAGGTACATAGCTAACAAGTGATTCTATTCAAGTTCTAATTAAATAAAAATGGAGATAGCAGAAAATGGTTGAGCATAGCTACCAAAACTTTGGGAAAACCTGATAACCTTTAACAAATTCTGTCTAGAGATCAACTTCTAATGGACAAATTGAGAGGGAAGGAATTAAACAGGAAAAAAAAGCCATTCAAAAATTTAATAGAAACAAAAACTTGCCTGACATCATCACATATACATGGGACAGGAAGCAGGAGCTAGATCTTCAATGGAAAAGGAACAACCAAATGTATAATCTACAGAACATAGATGACTTTCCAAAGGAACTCCAGATGTGGAAAGTCCATGGTCGAAATAGTCACAAACACCTACAGAAAAATTCTTCATGAAAGGGCAGTGATATCTTAATGATAATGCTGTCTTTTCAGGTAATACATTGTCATATGGCAAATTAGCACCAATTCTCCTGCAATCTCTCATGCAGTGTGGAAAAGTGTGTGACCTTGAATAAGTTCGTTAACCACTCTGCCTCAATATTCTCATCTGTACAGTGTGAATAGGCTTATTCACAGAGGTGATATCAGTACTGAGAACGCAAATTTAGTTTTGGCTACTAATATTCATCAAGAAGCTTTCAGTATAAAATGTGATCAGAAAAATAATACATAATATGGTCTAAAGTTATATCTTCATCAAACTTAAAAATATTTGCTAGAAATAGTTTGCCAACTGATCCTTGTTAACATTTAAGTATAGCTAAGACAAAAATAGCTAGAAGTTGGAAATCAAATATTGAGGAAGCTAAAAATAGGTCTTAGCAACATTAGAGCATAGAACAATACGATGAGTATATATATTTCAGGGCTGTTTTAGTAATCGCAAACGGAACACTGTTAAATAAATCATAAGCTACATAGAATACATATGATCTTTGGGAGATATTTTGATAAAATAAATTTTTTATTGGTCATAAAAGAATAATAAAAATGTTAGTCTTGATTAACAAAAGTTCTCTTGTCAAATAATCTCTTTCGGTTAGTACTATTTCTAATAAATTTTTCTTGTTTCACATATAGAGAAAAAAACACATATCTGTGATGTAGTAAGCCAACTGAGTCTTTCTAACAGTTGATTGTTATGATTTAATTTATTTAATGTGATAAAAATGCTCTAAAGGTATTCTCATCCTAACTTTATTTATTTATTTATTTATTTATTTTGTGTGTGTGTGTGTGTGTGTGTGTGTGTGTGTGTGTGTGGTACTGGGGATTGAACCCAGGGGCATTCTACCTCTGAGCCACACCCCCAGCCCTATTTTTATTTTTATTTTATTTAATTTTTTGTTTTTGAAACAGAGTCTTGCTAGGTTGTTGAAGTCTTGCTAAGTTGTTGAGGCTGCGATCCTCCTGCCACAGCCTCCCAAGTACTGGGATTACAGGTGTGCACCACCTTGCCTGGCTTCATCTTAACTTTACATAAGCTTTTTCCTGATAAGAAAAAAGCATTTATTTTTCTTAGAGCATTTATTTTTTAAAAAATGCAGTCTTTCTCTGCCAGGTTTTATTTTTTATTTTTATTTTTATTTTTTATTTTTTTTTTACAGAACTGGGGATTGAACCCAGGGGCATTCTACCTCCGAGCTACACCCCCAGCCCTATTTTTATTCTTTATTTTGAAACAGGGTCTCACTAAGTTGCAGAGGGCCTCACTAAGTAGCTGAGGCTGACTGTGAACACGGATCCTCCAGTCTCAGCCTCACAAGTACTGGGATTACAAGCGTGCGCCACCATGCCCGGCTCTGCCAGGTTTTAGATGCAAATCTTTTCTCTAGCTTCATCAGTTGCACAGCTCAGGAATGTCTTTTTCAAGGACCTGAGAGTCATCATTTGATGTGTGATCATTGGAGAAGAAAGGCTCCTACCACCCAGTCTTTGTAGGAAGGTAAGAGCCCAATTCAGTAAGCTACACTTGGCATATAAAGATATCCTAATAATCTTAAACATCCCTCTTCCATCCTTCTGTACTTTTCCACTAGCTCACCCTACTGTCCTTTGTTTTAGGAGAATTGAATTCAATCTATCTCCCCTATTGCAATAGTCTTCAATAAAATTTCCCTTCTTATTTACCTCCATCTGATAACATTTTTCTTAGGCAATTGAAAATGGTAAATTGTTGATATATTCAAAGATTATCCCATAAAAACCAACATTGGCATATAACTGACAGGATAAACTATTTTTAAGTTTCATTTTCTTTTCTTTATTATGGAAGTGTGTTGTGAATTTAATAGCAATTGAACCAGTTTTGAAATTGATCCTTGTGGATATTAAATGAGTTTTAAATTTAGGAATTCTTAGATACTGTATAAGTTCAAAGAAAAGCATAAAATTTGGTCTATTTTTGTATGTTTTTAAATATTATCATTTTTGATACAATTTGAACTATTGCAAAGCAACTCCTAAAACTGATTTTTCATCCTGCTTCCAAGGAACTGATGTTCTATTCAGGAAGATAGGATTATCTGCTTAAAAATGTATTAACATTCACATAACCTCAGTATGTTTACCAAAATTCATTTTAAATTTACATTAGAGAATGTGAAAGCTTTGAAACCGCTGCTAACAAATTATTCACAAAGGTATTCCAAATGGCTCACTTCTGTGTTTCAATTCTATAGGGTTGTTACTAAAAAACTTGCAAGTAGACAAAGATTAGATTACCATCTGCCAAGTAAATGGCTTTAAAACTCAAGTTTTAATAAAATTAAAATATAAATTTATCCTAAAATCAGAAATTAATCGAGTATAGGGTTTTGCATTTTTAATTATATATAATTCTAAACTTTTACATGCCATAAAAATATGAGTTAATCTTCTATATGTTAAATGACAAGTAATTCAACAAAACCAAAATAAACCTTTGTCCTGTCATCCTATTTTTATCTTCAGTTAGGAATTATCTAAATGTCAACTGTAAGCTATATATATTGAAATCTAGACCTATGTATAGTTTGTGATTAGGGTAAACATTTTCTTATAAGTTGCCCAACATAGTGTATTTGTGTATCAGAGCTTAGAGTGTCATTTAACTAGTGTTTTAGCAATCAGGGAGATGCAAATTAAAACTACACTGAGATTCTATCTAACCCCAATTAGAATGGCAGTCATCAAAAAGTCAAATAACAATAAATGCTGATGAGGATGTGGGGAAATAGGAACTCTTCTAGGCTGTTAGTGGGATGTAAATTAGTGCAGCTGCTATGGAGATCAGTGGAGATTCATATCAATAAAACCTGAATATCACAAGATGAATGTTTCCCCAAGAATCACTAGAAAAGGTGAACATTGTGAAAATAACCACACACATTTTAAAAGCAATATGATAACACTCCATGTAAAGGCAGTCAGTATGAAGCCTTCTAAATGCAGGAACATTTCAGTAGTGGGAAAAATCACCAGCTCTTGTTATTTGGTGGGGTTAATGATGAGTGAACATAAAGTGATGCATGTAAGTTCAAAATCCGTGGCAGATCTATATATTGGATGATATTCTTGGGGAGTATGGAGTATTGTTTCAGGTGACACAAGCATCATGTATTTCAGCAATATAACATCTTTGCAAAAATCCAAAGTAGAAAAGAGACAAGTTGAATTTTAAAGACCATAGATAGTATTTTAATGTATATATTTAGGTAAGACTTAAGAAGAGTAAAATGATGTCAGAACAAGAAACTGTGTTTGAAGAGGGTTGCTAAAATACAATATATGACAAATTAAATTTGAAATTTAGGAAAAAGACAAAAAGGCTGTGTAGTATGAATGTGTCCAAAACTGAATGGTAGAAATGCATGGGACATAGTTATGGCTGAAGTTACTGTGGTTTATCTGAAACAACATGTTTTTATGGACAAGTTTTTATTTGCTAAATCTGGCAATTTTATATTTTGAAAAACCTTTATGTGAATAAGCAGGTTTGAAATAGTCTACATGCTTTCAGTAAGTAGAATAAGAAATACTAAGCAGGAATTGTAGGGAGATATAATTAGTCTCAAAATATCACTAAAATGTACAAAATTCTTCACAAACTGGAGAAAAACAAATAAAAAAGCATATGAAGCAAATGAAAAATAGCAAGAGATTCCCAACTTTAGAAAGGTGTAAGTAGTGATTGTAACTGACATTTTTTTTTCTTCAGATTTCTTCAGATTTGATTCAGATGAAACTCTTCTAATTAAAAAGATTTCATGCCGGGTGTGGTGGCACACGCTTGTAATCCCAGTACTTTGGGAGGCGGAGACCGGAGGATCTGGGTTCGCGGCCAGCCTCAGCTCTCTCTCTCTCTTTCTCTCTCTCTCTCTCCCTGTCTCTCTCTCTACTTAGTGAGGCCCTCCGCAACTTCGTGAGACCTGGTTTCAAAATAAAGGAAAAAAAAAAACAATAAGGCTGGGTGTGTAGTGCGGAGGTAGAATGCCCCTGGGTTCAATCCCTGGTACCACAAAAAAAAAAAAGATTCCATGAATCAAGTTTGGGATATTATCAGATTTGATAATAACTCTAGTAACAACATTTAAGAGCTAGGTGTGTTTCCTATTAAAATTATTTCCAATAAATTTCACATGCTCTCTATTGCTCTCATCACTTTTAAAGTAAATAAAATAGTTCTGTGCTAATATATGAATAATGCTCACTGTACACTTCAAATATTTTACCCTTCACTCAGTATTTTAAAAAATGCTAATTTTTTACAACTAACATTACACATTTGATATTCTACTTTAATACTTTCCTAAACTTAAGGTCCTTAAGAAATTATTCAATTTTTTTTCTTCTTGATATTCATAAATTCTATCTTGGAGGATTATTTATTTTACAATAGTCTTGGATTTAATGAAATAAGCACAGGATTGAAATATTTGGTATAAAATAATTATAATTGCAAAATTAATATAATTCAAAATCTGATCACTTCATAAAACTAAGTAATTCGACTGGCAGGCTTATATTATAGGACAAAATAATTAAATAATTAATTTTCTTATAAGCATGCTTATTTCTAAAATGGAAGGGCAGGTTGGAGAAAGCCTAATGAACGACTACGTATATATACATATATACATATATATGTAAAATGAATAACTATAGGAATATATTGTGTAAAATTTATAAAATGATTAAATATGCAGGTGATGTTTAGGGAAAAAGCATGTGTGGAGAATGAAGTAGATGGCATCTTAAAATGTAATATCATTTTGTTTTTCATTGCACTAGGTAATTGTGCTGCACTTTAATTATATTGAGTAGTATTTCACAACATGTAATATAGCACTTTATACTTGAAAGGCACTTTGCAATCATTTGCTAATGAAAAGTATTTGTGAAAACTATTCTTTTCCTTCAGTTGTCATGTTGAGAATAAAAGCCTGAATTTTCTTATGAGAGAAACAACCAAGCAAAAGGGAAAAAAGGACCTTAAAAGCAGAAATGCCAGTACTTAAGAAGAAAACCATTATCTTCCAATGGAAAACAAATAATAAAAATCTATTGAGTGAAATCAGATCAAGGAACATTTACTGAATTCTTATACATATTAGACAAAAAGAAATGAGGATGACAATACAGAGGGGGAAATCATTTTTCTCATTATCAAGCAACAGATAATGTAGTTAAGGATGAGTAATTACAGGAAAATGGAAAGTAGAGGAAAGGCCACGGGGGGGGGGGAGAAATAGAAATGCTTCTTAAAAGTTCAACAAAAGCATTTTTTTTCAATAGATAAAGAGAAGTGTGTGAAAGAGAAATATGAGAGTGTGGAAGAAACAGAGATAAATAAATATATGAGGAGAGGAAGTGGTGTCTTGCATATTCTCAGTAAGTAGTGAAGTGATCTACTAAAAGAGGGAGCTCCGTGGTTTCGGCATAGTTATTACTAAGCTTGAATGACAGCTTTCTTCTAGCATCTTATGACATGCTGAGCCAGAACTGTAGAGCAGGGAGTGCAGAGCACCTGGCCATATTGTCAGAAATTTTCACCAAAGCAGAAGGCAAATGTGCACTAGAAGGCAACTGGTATGAGTTTAATCACATTGAAAGTGACCAACAATCTAACAGAGAAAAGGAAAAAATAACAATATTTGGTCCTTAAGCAATGAGATATGTTGGCTAAATGTGACTAAAATATCACTCAAAATAATTAATTCCTTAGAATATGGAGTTTCATTGTTCAATGCATGATCCAAAAACGTGCAGAAAAGTACTGAATGGTCTATCTATATAAATTTCACCTCAAAGATCTACTTTATACTTCTTTTCACTCCGAACAAATACAAATACATGCTGTTTAAAATAGTCACATAATTTATTAGCATAAATTTCAGTTGATATACAAGCAATTATTAGTATCTTCCTTAGGAGATAATAACAATAACAATTCTACAATAACAATAATAACAATTCTACAAATGTTTTTTTCTTTCTAAAAAGCAGATATTTTGACTAGGTCATTTCAGCTCCTTAATGTTCCTGGACAGAATATGAAGAAGAAACATGTTTTTGATAGTATGCCTCACATTCTCTTTCTTCTCCTTTTTGTGATTATTAAATTTGTTTTTCATGAATTTTCAGAAAACAGAGATGTCAAAAATTTTCTACCTTCTTATAAATCTAATCATAAAAGAGAAAGAGGAAAAGAGAAGAACGGAAGGAAAAAGAAGGAAAGGAAAAAAGACTAAGAGTAAAAGGGGATTATGAATCCCTGGTGTATTATAGACAATGGGTAAATTCTATATTTAATCACATTTTTACTGTCTCATATTGGTTGTGAAAAATTTCCTATAACTTACTTTCCTTTATCACTAAGTCCTTCCATTCTTGTTTATGTTCTAACTACCTTAACTACCTTCCACCAAATAGCTCTTAAGTATACATATATTGTTGGACGCATGTGTATGTGTGTCTACTTTCTTAAATGTACCATATCTCTTCCTTTATATATCTTAACTTTGTGTTGCCCTTCACAGCTAAGTTTCTCAAAAGATTTGCCCTTGTCCAAGGCTCACTTCCCATTCACTCTTGACCTTTCTCCAATGTGGCCCCTATACCATATAAACTGCTCCTCGTAAAAATATTTCTGGTTGCCATTACTTCTGCCTTGGGTCTTCTTGTCAACTCCTTTTACCCAGTCTCCTGAATTGATCTCCTCTTACTTAGTGCTTTTCTGTGCCAAGATTCCTGAATTCCAATATTCCAATCCCAAACAGCTAGTCTGGCCTCAACATCCTTTTTCTCAGGACAGAATCCGATGAGGTACCATTAACCTAAATGTTAACTAACTTGCTTTTGTTTTCTTCCAGACTTTTCAGGATTGTTCTGCATGCAATACCCCTCAGATTCCTTCCAAATTTTGTGCTAATTTCTTTCCTTTCTTCATTATTAAAGACATGAAAATTCTGCATTATAGGAGATGCTTCCAACCCCCTTCCAGCTACTGCTAGACATTTTGCTGCATTTCTGCAACATAACACTTGCCAAGGTTACAAGTTACAGTTATGTATTTGTCTCCTTAAAAGAATGAAGCCATGTGAGAGAAAAAAACTTCACTTGATCATTCCAGACGTCACAAGTCTACAGCAGCCCCTGACATACAGTAAGCACTCAATATTGGTTGACTATACCAATAGATTTATGTGTTAAAAGGTAATGTTTCTGTGTATCTCTAACTCAAAGGCACTGCTATATTTTAGGCCCTGAGAAGTGGATTCCTTCTCAGGAATTAACTTACTTAGTGAAAATTCTGTTTCCATTAATGTTTTGAGCTGTATCCTGCATGAGAGAAGAAAAGGTATGAGCACACAGACACATACAATGAAGGTATGTACACACAAAATGAGGAAGATAAAGGACAAAAATAAGCCTTGCAACATAAAGTAATAGGAAGAGTACTCAGCACTGATAAGATATTTACCTCAAAGCAGAAACTTCTATCATTCACTAGGGAACATGAGAAAGTCTATGATTACTCAGAGTAAGGAGGGGATATTGATCTGGAAGAGGGAACTGTGGAGAGAAAAAACAGGCGTTTAGTTTCCTGAGCAAATGCTTGGGAACAGCTGTCTTTTGATTCATTATCATAGGTTGTAAAGAAATACAATATTCACATAAAGCATTAATTGTTAAAAAGAAATCTTTAAAAACTTAAAACAGTGTCATTGTTTTTAAATAGACTACTAAAATTTTGCAAATGGTAATGTAGCTCAACTCCAGCCTTAAGAGGAAAACAAAGTACTTTATAATCCTCGACTAATCCCCAACAATTTTCTAAATTAGATGGAAAGGAATTTGTATCTGAGGACAAGAGAAAACAGAGAGAAAGTCTAGCAGAGGGTGGACAAATATCACTAATGACCAGAAGGGACTGACTGTGCCTTATTCATACCAAGCAGAATGAAAAATCAATTCAATGGTTCACCAGAAAGCATAGCAGCTTTTTTTATGCAGCAAAAAAGTAATCAGAAATGTGAGTTCCCAGGAGCATTTAGGCATCACAGGTCTATAGAATGTGCAAACAATTGTAAAATGGGAAAGGGAGACTAGAATGGAGAGAATTATAAAAGCAGGGAAAAATGGTAAAAGCCATATCACAGAGGGGGTCTTATGCTGATTGCTAAAATTCACCCCAAGTAATTGCAGCACTAGCGCAATGCATTTGAAACTTCACAACTTATCAAATGACTTTGTTGAGAAAGCAAATAGCAACAATTTTTCTCTTAAATTAATTGGACGAAGAAGGCAGAAAGAAAATGCAATACAGGTAATAGGACTGAAAATCGTGGACTGTTGAAGACAGAAGGAACCTTAAAGATAAATATTAGCAAATAGGCAGAGAGTTTGAAACATTTTCTCTCAACATGTTGGTCAAACTAAACTAAAATAGGTCTAAAACTTAGATATGACTTTATTTCTTTGCATTTCAGTGTTCTATACAAAATGAGAGATTCAAATGAGCTGAATCCCAAATAGCCTTTCAGCAAAAACTATTTGCTTTTTGTTTTTTGGTGGTACTGGGGATTGAACCCAGGGGTCTTCTACCTCCTAGCTACACGCCCAGCCCTTTTTCATTTTTTTTTTGTTTGGTTTTTGAAATAGGGTCTTGCTAGTTTGCTGATATTCTTGCTATGTTGCTGAAGCTGTCCTTGACCCTGTGATCCTCCTGTTTCAACCTCCCAGGTACTGGGATTACAGGCATTTACCACCACACCCAGCTCAGCAAAAGCTTTCTGCATTCAAGGGCTGAGGCTGTTGCTCACTTGTTTTGCCTTTCAGTCTATGAATTTATTACATATTTATTGTGTACTTATGTGTGCAGCATTGTGTTTGATTTTCAGGACACTGAATTGAACAGTGAAGTTAAGGGTCCCTGGCTTCAGGAAGCCTGAGGTCTATTTGCTATCTCCTTACTAACAGTTGCTTATTTAACCTCTCTTTTCATTTTTTTTTTGTTCCCTAAATTGATCACTATATAATATAGATAGAAATGTGTATGCTATTTTGTTATGTTTAACCTGCTATTATTTATAGATTTATTTCTGCCACCCAGTTTCTTCCCAGGAAACACTAGCATCTGGACCAATATAGTCAGTTATCATTATTTAATAGCTGAGTATATTGGAATTTAATTTTTGATGATAATAATAAAATAAGTGATATTGTTATGGCATAGAGATTAAACATAATAAATGTTTTGAAGTCAGATACTACTGAAAGAGAACATATGATTCTCTCCTAAGAATAACCTCTAGCCAGGCACTGGAGAGCCTCTTCCAGCTACTCCAGAGGCTAAGGCAGGAGGATCACAAGTTCAAGACCAGCCTGGGCAACTTTTGTAAGACCCTGCCTCAAAATAAAGTAGAAAGGGCTGGGGATGTAGTTCAGTGTTAGTTGAATCCCTAGAGGGTTCAATGCCCATTACTGCTGCTACTGCCTCTGCTACTACTACTACTACTAATAATAATAATAAATAATAACCTCAAACATTTATTGAGTTCTTATAAGTTGTTGTGGTGATCTATTACTATCTAATAAACTCAAATCTTAATGGTTTAACACAACACTTACTGAGTTCACCAATCTGTAATCTAGGCAGTGTTCAGCAGAACATTTTGTCACTGTTCCATTTAGTGTCATCTGGTGCAGCACAAGTTCCAAGGCTAAAATCACCTGGAGGCTTGCTCGCTTATATGCCAGGAGGTTGGTGCTGCCTGTCATGTGGGGCCATTGGCAAGAACACCTTCACGTGGTATGGGAGTCCTCATAAACCATAGGTTGGGTTCCAAATCAGAGATTCAGGCAGAAACCATATCAGTTTTTATAGCCTACCTTTAGAAATCAAGCAGCATCAGTATTGAGGTAATCTATTGGTCAGATATTCACAAAGGCTGTCCAATTTCAATCCAATTTCAAGTGAAGGGGAAACATAATTTTTTTTCTTTTTTTGTGACACTGGGGATTGAACCCAGGGACATTCTATCTCTGAGCTATAGCCCCAGCCCTATTTTTTTTTAATTTACTTTGAAACAGGATCTTGCTAGGTTAATGAGAATCTCATTATTTGCTGAGGCTGTCCTCAAACCTGCAATCCTCCTGTCTCAGCTTCCCAACATATTTCCTTTTGATGGGGAAGTTACAAGGTTCTAGAAGATCACAAAGACTAGACATTTTGCCATATCTTCTTTTGGAAAATGCAACATTCCACAGTCCCATGATACATTCCTTGGACCTAGAAAATATACTTAACCACTTCCCTTAATCTCCCACAAAGTGTCCTCTTGTTCCACACCAGCAGCAGCTGCAGATACAAGATCTTTTTATATTATAAAGTTCACTTGTAGAAGATGCTCCTTTGATGCAGTTTCTCATAGTCTTAATTTGATGATCCATGAACCAAAGAGACAAGTTATATTCCTTCCACACCCCATCCAGCTTACAATGATGGGACAAGCTTTCCAAAAGGGGAAATCAGGAAGCCCATTGCAAATATGATGTCAAATCCAATAGCCCTCCTCCTATTTTGTTTTCAATTTTTGTGTGTGTGGTACTGGGGATTGAACCCAGAGGCATTCTACATTCGAGCTACACCCCCAGCCCAATTTTATTTCTTATTTTGGAAAAGGGTCTCACTGGGTTGATGAGAGTCTCACTACTTGCTGAGGCTGTCCTCGAACCTGCGATTCTCCTGTCTCAGTCTCCCAAGTACTGGGATTACAGGCATGCGCTACCACACCCAGCTTGTTCTCATTTTTTACCTTCTCTATTTCTTTTAATCCAAATCAGCGGTGCCTTATTAATAGAATTCTCTAAAAAAAATTGTGTGAGTCTCCCATGAATTATATTGGAGCTTATACAGTCAAAAAAATTATACTCACACATTTTGTTGACAAAGTCATTCTCTCTTGGACTTCCGGTAAGGGCACAGTGCCTTTAAGTTTCTTAAGTTTCTTCTTTTTTGACAGAGAAGAACGGTAAGGCACATTCTTAATGTACTTAAAAAGCTTTTGTTCTGACTGAATAATTGGGAGGTGTTGTCAAAGGATCTTAAATTACCACCTTTAAGTTTCTTTCATCTGAATCTCTCTTTTAATATATCTTGTAAAGGCTAGGAGTGAGAAGGATGTAGTTTTGAACACCAGTCCAGTGTTCTTTATATTTCTTCTAAATTTCACTTGAAAATTGAATATTTTTTTAATCTCATGCCCCTCTCCTTTTTCATGGTATGAGAGGCATCAAGAATTCAGGTGGCAGGCTCCATATTCTGCTTGGAGGTCTTCTGAACTACACAATTCAGTCTATTAAGTATATTTCACATTTTCTACATCACTTCAGGCAACAATGTGCATAAAATTTCTGGTACTACATAAAAATGCGTTATTATTCCCAGAATCTAACAAAATTTTCTACATTGTTCTTTAATCTTTCATCAGTAGATTCTTTGAGGACCATCTGGCATCTCCTAAGAATTTCTTTATGGTCCCTTTAGACTTTCATTAACAAATTCCCAAGGTTTTTCAACTACTGCCCACCATCATGTCCAAAAGCAGATTTTACATATTTTTGTTGTTGCTGTTTTTGTTTTTATAGTAACCTGAATTCAACAGAAACTCTTCCATTCAGCTCTTATATTATAAGTCATTCCACAATATACTTGCTTAAAACAAGCGTTTATTTTTCTTATAAATCTGCTATCTGGAATCAATTGGGGCTGGTCAAATGTCTGGGCTAAAATGATTATAAGGTTCCCCTCATTTATGTGTTTGGAATTGATTTTGACAGTAGGCTGGGAATTTACCTGGGTTTGTCTGTTGAGCACTACAGCCTTCTCTATCTGACCTAGGATTCCTCAGGACTAAGTAGGTTCGTTTCAAGTTTGAGCATCTCAAGTCAGAAAAGCTGATATACGTTTTATTGCTACTTATAACGTGGCTTGAGAAACCTTGAACCACCACTTTTGTTGTATTCTATTCATTGAAAGAGCCATATCTGGGCATGGTGGCGCACAATTGTAATCCTAGTACTTGGGAGGCTGAGACAGAAGGATCGCAGGTTCGCAGCCAGCCTCAGCTACTTAGTAAGGCCCTCCACAACTTAGTGAGACCCTGTTTCATGATAAAGAACCAAAAATAGGGCTGGGAATGTAGCTCAGAGGTAGAATGCCCCTGGGTTCAATCCCCAGTACCACCACCCAAAAAAAAAAGTTCCACCCAACTTCAAGGGTATGGGAAATAGACTTTACTTCTAGGTAGAGAAATGTCATGGTTCTGCAATAGGTATGTGGGATGAGAAACATTGCTATGAACAGTTCTGTAAAACACAATCTGACTTACACAAGTTTTGCATGTAACATAATCTAGGTAATAAATTTTGAAGGGTCTTTACTATTCCCATAATACATATGAGAAGGCTGAAGCACAGAGACGTCACTTGTACAGAGTCATACAACTAGGAAGTGGCAGCATCAGGACACAGACCAGGCTATCTGGACCCAGCACACTCCATCACTCCTCAGTATGGCTCCCGAGCCACTCACCATCTTGGCTACTGTGGTCAAGTTACTTTTGCTACATCTGTTCCTGCACCTTTAAACTGAGCATAACAATACACAACCTTTAGTTTGACTTTTAAGTAATCAATTAATTATAAATACCATGGGTACTATTTTCTAAAGCATTTGTATTTTTTTAATATTTAAAAGATCTATTTTAAATCTCATCTCTGAAATATAGCGTAACTGTTATAAATAATATTTTTAAATTATAAATGTTTTAGGGGATTAGAAAACAATTACAAGAGAAAACAATAGGCAATTTTAGTGTATTTTGAAAAGTGCAAAGCAATCCATAATCTAGCTCTCATAGCTTGAGATAGGTTGCTTAAATTCATCCGTAATCTAAGAAAAGTGCTAATATCATCACAATCAAAATTTCATTGATGAATCTAGGTATGTTAAAATAATAAAATTTAATTCTCAATCATTATTTTTTAAAAGTGAACTCTGGGCAATGACACAGCACTTGACTTAAAAGTAAAACTTTTGAGAAAAAACTTTTTTCATTACTAGATATGAAATCTAAGATAATGAGAATCATACCTCCTACTAAGATTTGCAATGTTGATAGGGGATTCCTAATCAAATTTCTGTTGCTTTCTGTATGATTTTATTTGACATATCCAAACAACACTTCAAGAATATTAGTTGAGTTCATATGTATGTGCTTTATACCTGTTTTCCCCTCGGAATCCATTCCCTCTGCTTGTCAACCCTGCTTAGTGCCCAAAGAAGCTGATTCCAACGGACTATATTAATAGAACTCTTGTCCTCCTGCTCCTGAGTGCACTAAAATATATCAAAAGCACCAGTGGAAAAAAAGGAGAAAAGAGAGCAAAGTCATGTGTTCATTTCCACTGCTGTCTCCCAGACTGAATGCACACACTTAACTTTACTCAACACCTCCAAGGGCCCTCTACATATTGTTATCTTCTTGGGATTTCAGCAATTTCTCCCTCTCCCTGCTTTTTCTGCTCTATGAGTGGTTTTGGCTTTTACTAGTAGCAGGGGACATGACTATTACTGTTATTTATTATTATTTTCTATTATTATTACTGATTTATTACATATTGGCTGTGAGAACAACTAAAGGATACATTTTCTAATCTAATGTGGGAAAAAGCAGATAAATAGCAATAATATAAATCTTCAAAACTCCTTCCAAGAGGAACCCATAAAAATTGGGGTGAAAGTGTTTTTTTTACTGAGTCTTAAAGGATTGGTGGGATTTAAAAAAAGATTAAAAGTAATTGGCTGTTTTAAAATTATGTCATTTATAGGAAAATGGATGGACCTGGAGAGTGTTATGTTAAGTGAAATTAGCCAATCACAGAAAGTGAGGGGTCATAGGTTTTCTCTCATATGTGGAAGCTAGGGAGTAATCAGAATACAAGAGGGACTTTAGATAATAGAGGAGAAACCCCAGTGGAGTGAGGGAGGTGGTCTAGGGGAGGTTCGGGGCGGGGGAGAATGAATTAATGAAGTAAATACTTCCATTGACATTATGTCCATATGTAAGAATACCAATGCCAATCTCAATATCATGAAGGGGGGAGTGGGGAAGGAGCTGGAGGAAAACTCACCAAGTGTTTTGAGCATGTATGTCACTATCATTTTGAACTAAATTATGATGTGAGACTATAATGCACCAATAAAAGTAAAAACAAAACAAAACCTTAAAGAAGGAATGCATAAAAGTGAAAAAGGGGGGTATCATGAATGTGAGAACACAATTGAGACAGAATGGTCAGAAAAGGCTTCATAAGATGGTGACAAAAGTTATAGCCGGAAGAAAGAAGGCAAGCTATGAACCTGTCTTCTTTTATCCTTACCATGCCAGCTTCATGATGCACAAAATCCCACGATCTATTTTACCTGTTCTGTTCGTCACTGGCACTTTTTTTAGAGTATGCTAATTTCTTTTCTCTTTGGTACTTTTCCTAGCTAAAATACCTTTCTTCACAATTTGTTAAGATTGTAATATCAGCCACATATAATTTTCTGTTTCCAATTTGACATAGTAGAACCCATGAGAAACTATTTTTTGTTTATTTACAAAATACAGTATACCTAATGCCTAGAAAAATGGTTTCAGACATCAACTGGGCACTCAATAAATATTTGCTACAGAAATTAATGAAGAAGCTGTACTTTTTACATTAAATCTACTTATATAAAATTAGTTTCCAGGACTTAATAAAGAAAAAAATTAAGTATTTCTCACTGCTTCCCTCTCAAGAGAGTGTATAAATTATCTTCTTAATTATTTTCTTCCTTGTTAATATCATCTATATTTTTAATATCTATTATTGAAATTTCTGGAACTTGTCCTATTGGTAGACTCCTAATTTTATAATAATAGATTTTGATTCTCCAGACTATTAGGATATTTACACATGCTAATTCACTTTCCTTCCAACTAATGATTTTAGATATCTTCCATCTCCACCACTCTCTTTTTAAAATTCCTAATTTCTTATAAGACTTTAGCATAGACTTTTCATAAAAATATGCACTGTGCATGCTAGCAAAATTCATTCTCATGAAGCTCTTGCCTCCTTTAAATTGGTCATCTTAAACAATAGGTAGGATTAGATTTGGATGGGATAATAGATTCTAGAAAAATATTCTTAGTCCTAGCCTCAACTTCTATTTTCCTTACTATTTTGATCCTAATTCTCCATTGCCATTTGTTATCTGTTGCTGCTGAAAAGAAGCTTATTGTCAGTTAGGCCTAGCGTAAATCTGGTGATTTAAATGGGTAGCCTTCTCTGGCTCTGCTATTTAAGGACTCTGACCATGCTATCCATCATACCCTGACACTCCTCTTTGCCCTTTCCTGCTCTCCTATTTCTTCATGTCATTCGTCAGTGTGACATTTTATCTGCATACATAATTCTAGTTCGGCTGTTCATTTTTCCCAGTATTTTGAATACATTTCTCCATTGTTTCTTACTACCTGTTAGTGCTCATGAAAAGGCTGCAACCTGTCAAAGCATCACTCCTTTGCAGACTAGCCCTATGTTTTCTCTAGGGTAGTTTTTAAAGCTTTTACATTATTATACTTGATATGTCTGGCATTTTTGTTGTTTTTCTTTTCTGAAATAAATTCACTTGTTCTTGCTTGCTCCTTGGAATTAACTTTCAATCTGATAATTTATGTCTACCTTTAATTCTGAAAAAGGGCCTTCCATTACATCCATTTAGATTTCTTTCTGAGTTCTCATCTATTTCCCCCTTTTAAAATATCTACTTGGCCTATGTTGGATCCATAAACTATTCTATAAGTCTCTTAGGTCCATTTTGTGTATCTTAACTTCTTAAAATCTATACTGTAATTTAGGGAAATTTCTCAATATAATCTTCTAATGTATTAATTGTTTTACTATATCAAGCCTAGAGTTTTTAATTTTGATGGCTATATTTTTATTTTGGAGATTTTTAGTTCTCTTTTAATATTCTCTGGTTCTTTTTCATGGACATATTCTTATTTTAGTAATTTCTTTGGCCACATGCAGCCTGAAGTTCAAATTTCTACAATTCTATTTTTCATCTTCAGAATTTCATCTTTAGAATTATTAAACAAATACAAATTCTTAATAATTATCATTTTTATTTAATGTCTACTCAATTATGTCTACTAATTTTTAATTTATAAATATCATTCCCTCATTTATATCTTTGGAGATTTGCAAGTACAATTTTTAAGTATTTTAGATGACTTCTGTTATTTTCATTTCATTCGAAGAAATTTATTTTCAATTAATGCTTTCTTTAGCTCCATTATAACATATAACCTCTTATGTTTGTTTTCTTCACATATTTGGAATTTTTCTTTGCAAGGTTATCTTAAAAATGAGGTTTAAAATATCTACTTAGCCTATGTTGGATCCTTTAAACTATTTTACAAGTCTCTTAGTTGCATTTTTATATCTTAAACTTTTTAAAAATCTATGCTATAATTTAGGGGAATTTCTCAGTATAATCCTCTAATTTATTGATTGTTTTAAGGTTTGGTTCTTAATTTTTCCTCTTTTTCTTTGTGGTCTCCCTTTTCTATTTAGTGGTTTCATGGCAGTTATCCAGAATCCTGGATCTAGAATCAGGTTGTGTATAGGTTGCTGCTTTCTCCTGACCTACAATCACTGAGGACATTCTAGATATGTCCATTCTACGTATACCTAATGGAAGCTTGACTCAATGGCTTCCGAAGGAGTTGCTAGGTGCTACTTTCTTCCCCTTCAAAAAAGAACTTTAGATTAACAGTAATTTCAGTAAAAAGTAAACAGCACTGATTTAAATTGTTTCTTATACAAATGGGAAATTCACTTCAAAAGAAAGATTGGCTCTACTTCATCATCATATATAGAAAGCAAGATTAGTCTTTCCATCCTGCCTCTGCCTTCTTCTAAACTGGGAACAAGCAGACCATTCATGACAACTATGATCACTGTTCTGTGTTTCTGCTTAATCTATGGTTTACAGAAATATTTACTGTGTTGAGCATGACTATGTTGTATTACTATTTATTCTTTGTATTTTTATTAGCTTTATTTTTTTTTTTTGCGGTACTGGGGATTGAACCCAGGGGCGTTCTACCTCCGCGCTATACCCCCGGCCCTATTTTGTATACTTTATTTTGAAACCGGGTCTCACAAAGTTGCAGAGGGCCTCACTAGGTAGAGAGAGAGAGAGAGAGAGAGAGAGAGAGAGAGAGAGACGGAGAGAGAGAGAGAGAGAGAGAGAGGGCTGAGGCTGGCCACGAACCTGGATCCTCCGGTCTCTGCCTCCCAAAGTACTGGGATTACAAGCGTGCGCCACCACGCCCGGCGATAGCTTTATTTTTTATTGACATAATATTTGTAAAGACTTATGAAACACAATGTGGTATTTTGGTTTACTCATGTGCATTTAATCAAAGGTATGACTGTATGTTCCTCAAAGCATTTAACCAGAATATCATATTGAGCACAAGTCATCTTTTATTTCATTTAACATCACATTTATAAAAATAAATATTAAAATAAAAGCATGTCAATAACATAATCATTCATCACTTATATTACAATGGAGGCAAAATCCAAGTCTAAGAAAAATACAGACAGTGAAATACAATGGCTAAGCATACTTAGAGAAAATCCCCTAATTATGTATCTCTCCTAAGAATACAAAGAGTGTTAGACCTGAAGTTTGGGTAGAATTTTGCCAGATGGATAGTCAAGAAAGAGTAATGGACTCAAGGAATAGAACAGTATGTGTAGAGAAATGGAGCTGTGACTTCAAGGGAAAAAAAAGTGTCTTCTTCAAAAGGTCTGAGATACCAGTCACATTGAAGTTTTGTTTATGTGAAGATCCATGGATGATCTCCTGGGACAGTGATTGTATCCAACCTGAATGGCAAGTCTACACTTATAATAAGTCTATACTTATAATACAAAGATGTGGGCTAATTCTCATTCAAATCACACGAATGAGATAAAATAATTTTACTAGAATGGAGAACAGATGGAGGTACAGTAAACACAACAAATATTTAATAAGAGGTGAGTGATGTTAAATGTAGCTATTAACACATGTTGATGAAGTAAAACTGAACAGCACATATTTTTAAAAGGAAACTAAAAACCAAGTTTTATGTATATACACATATTTATAATATATGTGATTTTCCATCTGCATATATATTGAACCATGTTTCTAAAAATGTTATATATAACTCTCTTTTGTGGTTTAACATGATTTATGCATTTATCTGTTCATACATCCCTAATTTCCATATTAAACTTGTTAAGGAAATACTAGCTTTTTTCCAACTTCTATATATACAGTACATATATACTTTAATAAACACTAAATTACTAGTTAATTATATTAATGCTCACATATGTTTATATTATATATATAAATAATATATACAGACACTCAAATGCTAACCTATTTCTCAATATTGCTGAAACAGAACTTTTCAAAATGAGTTCTTTGCCTTAGCTATTTCAGTTAATAATGCTTTAAAGGCATTTATTTCAGACAAAAAGGCAATAATTATGTGGATATTCAATGACCTAATTAAAATGTATTTTGGTAACAATAATGTTAAAATTGGAAAGATTAGTCAAGTACATTTAAGGATATAATTTTATGGTGTTTTATTCCTATATTTCCTAAATGTTTTCCAACATACTATTTTAACATTGTGACCTCCTTTCTAACCCTGTTGACCAAAATTTTTGGAATTTTTACTTTATTTTTTTAATTTGTATTTGAACATACTTTATATGCTTTAGTATTTAAACTATTTTAAAAGTTCTCTAATTTTATCCCATTTCACTTATTCTACCACATTACCCAAACCAACACCTTCTCTTACATTAGGTTTTATAATGTTTTTCTAATTAATTTTCCTACACTCTTTCTCTTTCCTATTCCATGTATTTATGTCAAAACATGTACATTTACTCTGTTATTGACACTCCAACACTATCACTGAATATATTAAGACTTACTATTTTCTACCTGTTTTTTTTTTTTTTTTTTTTTTTTGCGGTACCGGGGATTGAACCCAGGGGTGTTCTACCTCCGCGCTACACCCCCGGCCCTATTTTTTTATCCTTTATTTTGAAACCAGGTCTCACGAAGTTGCGGAGGGCCTCACTAGGTAGAGAGAGAGAGAGAGAGAGAGAGAGGGAGAGAGAGAGAGAGAGATAGACAAGGAGAGAGAGAGAGAGAGCTGAGGCTGGCCGCGAACCCGGATCCTCCGGTCTCCGCCTCCCAAAGTACTGGGATTACAAGGGTGCACCACCACGCCTGGCTATTTTCTACCTGTTTTAAAATGATCAAGCCAGTCTACCTCTCCAGTCTAATTTCCAACTATTCTTAAAAAACTATGTCTGGTATACTGAAATGGTGAATGGGCTCAATGATATAAAATAACATAGAAAGTTAGTTCTGTTAAATAAATGTTGTATAGTAAGAAACTGAGGTTCTAGAATGTGAACATTAGGGTTAGGTGACTTGGTCTGATGTGCCCAATTTCTCTGTTCTCCCTTCTTTTGCCCAGTGCATATATGCACAAAAAGCCGAGAAGCTATTGTTACAGGCTCCACCAACATAGATCACTAAAGACCTAGAATTCCAAGTGTTATCAGGGAAGAATGAGGACAGTACAAGGGAGCCTTGTCCACTTGCACTACCATTTATTAATGAGATCATATACTTCCTTTGCATTATTGTGGTTTGCGTGAGAGGCAAACCAAACTTTGTGTGTCCTGAATGAAATCAGATCAATCCTGTGTTAGACCAGCTCTTTATGTTGTCATAGTCTTTATCATGAAAATTCTTTCACCAAATAGTCATATGGTCTATTATTTTCTTTTTAACTTCGTTTAGGACTCTGCTCAAATGATACCTTTACATCTATTCTTTTCCTGAATATTGAAGAAACTTTCCCTGCCACTGCACTCTGATATATTTACTAACTTATAATCATTAACATTTTACTTGATTAGTGGCTATTTCATCAAGACCCACAATATTCTATGCCAGTTTTTTAATCAATATTGTAGCAAAGCTCTCAAAATAGTTTGTAGTATGTATAAGTTCCTAACAAAGAATGTACTGAATAAATCTGAAATTATCTAAACATAAATCTGGCATAATTTACTCTTTTAACTATAAATCCTACATAACTCATAGAAGTCTCTTGGACTCCTATGTTCCAATGGATTTTATAGATACTCTAATTTGTTAATACCTCAGATATTCTTTTATCCATAAAATCTAGAGACTTGAATTCTGGCCATACTTCTTATGTTTTCGTTTATCTCATTCTTTCATTTCCAAGAATACTAATCTGTTACCTTATCAACTCCTGAAATCTCTTAACACCCACTCCTATTTTCTTGGCTCATATACCACCTCACTCTCACTCCCCACACTCAGTTATTTTA